>CBVK0100856665.1:0-10250 GCA_900067695.1 Picea abies | reverse complement strand
GGGTTAACCCTAAAATGAGGAAAGTGGGTTAAGTGGTCAAGTGGCTATTGTATGTATGGACAAGTGGCCAATTGAACAAAGTTGGACATAGGTGACTATGTGGACAAAGTGGCCAAGAAGATTCTTCTAAGGAAGCTACTTGGAGAGTATAAATAAGAGGCAAGGGTATCTTATAAAGATATATCTCTTGAGCATATATTGAAGATCTATACTAAGAGAGGAATTGACTGGAGGATCTCATGGACGCATAAAAGTTTCTGTAAGTCTGAGATCTTGACAATGAAAGTTTCAAAAGTTTAGAAACCCTAGTTTATGAAGGAGTACGCGAACAATAGTGGGACAGAGCACATACATACACAGGCATCAGTGAGACAGAGGGCATACACATGCAGGCTGAAGGAAGTCATAGCACATACAGTTGGATGAAGTCATGAAGACTTGATTGTGAGATGGTGTTAGGTTCTTTAAGTCTAAAGCAAGTTCCATATCTGCATTCTATGGGCTCAGATCTTCCATAGAAATCTGGTATGGCTACATAGTTGTCTTGATGGATACTCTTTCTTATTGTATGGTGAATGCTTCAGGAATTCTTGGTATGGTTTTTGTGATATGGTGATGTTGGTTTATTGATAGAGTGAGAAACACTCTGATGTTTCAGTACTGATATGGTTGCCATAGTATACTAGTTACTTATGATTGAGTAACATTCATATTGTATGGTTGAGGAGCATGAGTAATTTTTTTGAGAGCATAGATGTGTTGTGATTGGTTATGGTACATATTGGACAGTAAAAGACATAAGTGGATGTGAATAAAGGATGCAGAGGATCTGAGTTTGTCAAGGAGAGAAAACCCTAATTGTTCAAAGGGCATACACATATTGCAGTATAGATAGGTTGCGTACATACGCGGGTTGTAATACTGGTAGGGTGTGTACATACACGTGTTGCACTACTGACAGGTCATGTACCTATTGAAAGATTGGTATCTATTGAGGATTGTATCCTCTTCTCAGTTGGTGTTGAGTTTTGTAAGCTGAGTCTTGCATTGTAGAGCTGGTGCTCTTGTGGAGTTGTAACTATATTCAGTTGTTGTTGATAAACCCAAGGATTGTATTCCATAATAAAAAGAAAATTGTACATACATATTGTGTTCCTTGTGTTTCTTGTGGTGATGGCTTGTTGATGATATATGTTGTTGTTATATTTTGTTGATATATGTTCACATACAACTGATTATAAATGACAGTAATAAGTAATGAGTAAATAGGTGATTGCTAACTAAGGACTTTTGTGAAGGAAAGTTTAAAAAGAGCCCTACACTGATTCACCCCCCCCCTCTTAGTGTGGTTGGTGTGTCCAATAGGATCACCTATATTTTTGTAGGAATTATTAACTCAATTAGAACATCCTTTTGGAATTACACACTTCTATAAGAGTGTTATAGTCTCCTATAAGAGTGTTATAGCCTTAATTTCCACCCTACATGGACAGAAGGGAATATAGTAGAAGATATAATCCAAGACCCAAATATAGCTTGGGATTTGGGTCATTTTTTAGGGTTTTCTCTTGTCATACATGGAAATATTGAGCACGGGGAGGAAGAATCATTTACAGAGCTATGTTATCCAAATACAGAGTAGCTTCTCCATTCCAAAACAACCATAATCATATTGCCTAGTTTGATTAATATTTTGAGGAGGAGAAAGGAGCAAGCAGCCAAGGATGATGCATCTAAACTAAAGGTATGATATTTGATGTATTCTTTTCATTTTGAGATAATATATCATTGGTTTTCCCCATAATTATTTATGTTATGTTCATGAATGTTTAGATCTAGTCTTGTAATGAATATATCATTTAGATATGAATTAGATTAGTAATTTCTAACACTAGGAGAAGAAGTAGATTGGTGTTTGGTTGTTCCTTATGTGCAGGGATAAGGTTGCAAGGAATGGATCTAAAACTCAAGATATAGAACAACGAAGACATACAAGGGTAACCTTTAGAAGTATGGTGTGCCATTCTCTCCCCTTTTGTTATAAAAATAAATTGCTTGTTTAGATGTAGGAAATCCATAGAAATGTATCCTTCTATATATATGATCAATAGGAAGATCCTAGTGAGATCTTGTTGTCCAACCATGATATTTTCTCCATAACAGAACCAATGACTCCACTAGGGAATTATTTTTTATTCCTCTACTTTAGAAACCCTTACCAATTATCCTTTGTTTCTGTTTTTTTATTTAGTTTATGTCTTTCCTATTATTCCCTCAGATTTTACATCTCTCAGATTCGAGACATATCTTTCTCAATTCAAAATTTTTTCAATAGTAGCTTGTTTCATTTTTGGTGTCCAATGACTAGTCTCGTGTTGGAGGTCATCTAACTCAAGGAGATCCCTGTAAACTAGGAAAATTGCAAAATTTGTTGATTTCCTTATTAAGACCTGGATGTGTCTGATACCAGATATCTATGATTGATATGTATTAATAATATCTTCCCTCTGATTGATTTTTTTTTCCACACCTTATGTATTCAATCCATGTTTTAAGTGTGTTTGTGTGGCTTCCTCGAATTGCTTTTGTACACTTGATTGTTGTCTAGTGATCCATTGAAATTGGGTTGTGCACCCAACGGATATGATTAGATATGGTAGTGTAGGTCTTATTGATTTCATTTGGTTTGTATACCATCTTTTGATTAGTATTTATTGCTATATCTACATTCATTGTGAGTTTTGGGTGAGATTATTGTAAAGACATTGGAGTGGGATTTTTTCCATCACAACCAATTTCCTATATCCCTTGTTGTTAGTTTGTTGGTTTTGTGTTTGCATATTGTGTTCTTGATTAGATTAAGAAAATTTTGCACCTCATTTGGAAAAATTAAAAAAATTGCATGCATATGAGCTTTTGAACCATTAGAAACAAAAGGTGCATTGGTGAAATATTTGGTTTTCATTTTTGTAAAGTTTGGGTCTAATTTTGTTTTCATGGTTGCTTGGTGGTTGAGATTTCCTTTTGAATATAAACAACAAAAATATCTATTTTTCCTCTCATAGTTATAATTCATTGAATCAAACAAGTGCATTGTCATTTTCACATTGCTTTGGTTGGGTCAAGAGTAAAAAACACCATAAAAGTTTCATTTGTTTCCCTTTGATATAAACAACAGTCTTAATAAAATACTGCGTAATATAAATCAACTAAAATCTTTTATTAGTTAGAAAACCAACATTAGATAGGTTTAGGGCCTTGGAATAGGATTGGAGAGTAAAGTCTCCAAGGCCACAAAATAAAACCTAGATTCTGGAATAGGATTGGAGAGAAAACTCTTCAAGGGAAACAAAAATGTAACCTATAGTCATTAAAGAGTGAAAAAACCATTTTTGCAAACAGTGTCTTGGGAAGCTCCTCTAACACAAGAGTCAAGGTGAGCTAGCATCGATGAAAGTAGGGAGATTACCCCTCTCTTCTTGTTTTGGTGTTTATGGTATCACTTCAATTACTACTTATACAAGTGTTTTATTGGTGCCCTACCTCTATCTGAGTTAATGCCTTTGAAGCTTTGGGTATATTTACCCTGCCCTTACGTGTACTGGTCGGACCTACGACTGTTCACCCTGTCATTTATTGTGAGGTGGTAGACTTAGTGACCATTCCTAGGTAGCTACATAGGTGACTGGAAGAGGGGAATTCCTATAGTACATGTGGTAGATGTTCATTCATAGTATCGGTTCCCTCGAAGGGTGCCTGACTTAATAAAGGGTCCTTGCACCAGTCAGGGTTGTTTCACATTGTTCATCGTAACTTCTCCTCATACCTTCGCTAGCCAATATTATGGGGATTTTGTCTCCTCCAGAGGGTTAGTTTTCAGAAGGCCCCCTCAACATTGGTTTTCTTATTGTTGTCCTATATTTGATAGGGGTGTTCTCTTTGATTCCAAATCTAGAACGACCTTTGGTTGAATTGTGTTTGATTTGTACATATTATTTTCACTGTGGTTGAATCATCATGTCGGTCTCGTCGGTTATGAGGATGAGAGACAATAATAGAGGTACAACCACATCTTGAGAAGTGAGAAATAAGGGGGTGCAAATTCGAAGAGTTCCATCTTTGGTTAGAGGAGACTAGTTCGGTTGAAGTGGAAGTGGTCGACGAAATCCCTCCACCAAAATTTAACCCTCCTTTGACTAATCCTGAAGCACCCATACTCATCTAGGTAATGGAACGTTTTAGTGAACCTTTTTCTTTGTTTAGCGATCCTAACACCATGTTAGGACCAAGTGTTTTTTCCAGTGTGGCTGAGCCATCAAGCCCATATATAAGTGGGACTGTGGGCATCCCTATGATGTCCACATTACCTTTCTTAAGCATTATTGGACACACATAGTATTTTCATTTTTCTACGGGTCCCTTTCTATGGGGGGCATTGGTCGTGTCTTTATTTCCATCCATTGGTCTACAGAGTGTTCCTATGAAAATCCCATCCATTATGATTCCCACATTTGGATCTTCTTCTAGTGGGGGGGAGAGCTTTGGTTTCATAATGGTGGGTGGAGTTCCTTCCACCTCCACCATTCCTATGAGAAGCCCGACATTGTTAGGTGACGGTTTACCTTTTGGATGGAACATTCCTAGTGGTTTTGGGGTTGTCCCTAGTAAGGATGGGGGTAGTAGCATGTCAGGAGGGTTTAAAGTTCCATGGGTTAGCACACCTTTCCCTAGGGACATGTCCAATTGGGTAAAATTTTCACAGTGGAGAGGATTTCCCTTTATAAATACCTTTGGTTTCGGGGGGTTATTCCCTGGGACTAGTTTTGGGAACACATTTCCCATAGGGTCCACACCTACCTCTGGGGGTAATCCCCTCGATGGAACATTTGGTCCTGGGAGAATTCATGCTCCTAGAAGTGCCACCATCCTTGGGGGCACTCACTCTCTTGGAACACCACAACCCTCTAGCAACGCAAATGTACGGGGACAACAAGGTTCATCTGGAACTTCAGGAACTCCCCCTTTCTCACAGTATTCATTTTCTCATAGTTCGTTTCCTTTCCTTGCAACATTATACTTGCATGATTCGGTGCATATGACAAATGACCCTATCTCCCACAACCCTTCATGGTCATTTATTCTTGTGAATTTACCATCGTACATACCCAAATTCGATGGAAAGTTAGGAGAAGACCCCTCCACACACATCATGACATATCATTTGTGGTGTTCATCCAACTCTTTGATGGATGATAGTGTGAGGTTTTTTATTTTCCATAGATCCCTGGTTGGAAGTGTCACCAAATGGCATATCGAGTTAGAAGGCACTTCCTCTAAAAGTTTCAATGACTTGGAAATGGATTTTCAAATGCATTACCAATTTCCCATACAGTACGAGATTGGAATAGATCTCTTGACATCCTTGCAACAATATATATCCACTCACATATATGATCATATACATGAGTAGAGGAAAAGACATAGGATGATCAAAACTTAAATTATGAAAAATAAACTTGGAGTGGTTCACCAAGTCCCTCCTAACACCCATTTCCAAAGACGTAGTTATGGTCGAGGTGGATACTGAGGATTAAGACATCATGTGTGCCCAACACTTGGATGTTATTTACTCACACTTGGGAACCCTTTATGATATTATCTTGAATTCTCCTAGTCCATTGATAGATCTAAAGAATCCAAACCCAGGACCCCATGTCGATCGTGTGGTGGGTCCTATTTCCCATGCCTTTATGGACCAATTAGCTTACCATATGGTTTACATATCTATATTGTCACACCCATAAACTTCTATCTATAATGCTCAAACTGCAATGGTCCCTACTCAGAAATCCAAGGTGAATTTTGTGCAATCCACACAATCGAAGAAACCTCAACAACTTGGAGGAAAGAAGAAGAGGAATAAGAAGAAAAATTCGAGCAATAAGAAAGGGACCACGCCTTCCCAAAAAAATCAAGGTGGGGGCCTTAAATAGAAGAAGAATATTTTGTTCCCTTGCACGATTTGTGGGGAGGACCACCCTACTCATCAATATCTTCAAAAGGATGAGGTTCATTGATTTTTGGCTCAACAAAAGGGTCCCCAACAACCTGATGTCTTAGCCCATCCTTTTCTCCCTCAACCTCAACACATGGTTGCAACAAATCCTGCCCCTCCACAAGGGGGCATAGAAGGTACCCTCAACATGAGGGGTCTTCCTCAAATTTTTATATTTTCATGTGTGACCAAATGGTCAATTTGTATACTTGAGCCAATAAATATGACACTTTTGAGCCTATTCATGTTGTGCATGAACCAACATCTTCTTCCCAACCTAGTGACCCTCTTCATATTGAGAATCCATTCTTTGACACACCACTTTTCCCCCCAAAGGGATTTCTTCGACGCATGACCCATAATCCCAATTCACATGTTTCCCACAACTACAATATTATAGAATAGTTGGCCTAGGCATCTTATGCCATGTCCACACTTGAAATTCTCCAAAGCTACCAAATGCAGTAGAAAGCCTTGTTGTCTTCTATAGGTGGGGTTAATCCCTCATAGTCGATTTTGATAACCTTTGATTATGATCAGGTTAATCACAGGCTCTCCCATCAAGTCTCCTTCTAGATCAAAGTGATCGATGGGGAAAAACATATTATGAACCATGGTTGATGAAGGAGCCTCGACTTGCATCATGTCTATGTCTTGTTGGAAGGGTTGATGAAGGAGCCTCGACTTGCATCATGTCTATGTCTTGTTGGAAGGTCCTTGGCTCTCCTAAGTTTGACACATCTACCACATTGTTGAAAGCATCTGATGGACATATATTCTAGCCCCATAGTATAATCATCGTCTTTCCCATCGATTTTGGTGGTAATATTGTCTCTATTGCTTTGGAGGTCATCGATGCACCTATAATTTGTTACTCGGGCACACTTGGTTCTACAATATTATTGTAGTTTTATATTCAATATTTAGGGTCTTATGCTTCTCTCATCAAGGGAAAATAGTGACGATCGATCAACTTGTGTTTTGTAGCCCAAACCTTGGATCCAATTTGGGGTATAATGTACCATTTATCATTGATTCCCAATAGTATTATTTGAGTGTGGGTGTAGTGATGTTTAAATATCCTTCACTTATAGGAATTTTACCCCTTCCCCCACCACCTCCTACTATGAACATTTCTCTTATCAACATGATTTCATCATTTACCAGTGGATCCCTTGGGTTTGTTGATCNCATCATTTACCAGTGGATCCCTTGGGTTTGTTGATCCTTGGGTGGTACCTCATCCCGAGGATATTGAATATTATGGAGCTTCCATGTCACCCACCATGGTTGAGATTGTCAATCCAACAATCCCATCAGCATTAGATGATACTAGTCAACACCTTCATCCTCATATGGAGTGTGATCAACCTAATCTTCCTACATGGGTCATTGACTATCCAAGTTCACATGACATCCTAGATTTTGAGTTGCCTTCAGAAGAGGCCATTCTAGACATCATGTCTTCCATATTTAATCCCAAAGAAGATGAGCATCATCAAGAATCCATCCTCCCTTATTTGTAACCCATGGGATTTAGCATGATGAGTCTCAATCTTGGACTGGGGGCATTTGTTGGGGTATGTAATTGACCTCCCAATATTGACCCTTTTCTACCTTGGTTATATCTTTTAGAAATTTCCATCCAATTCTTTGCTTCCCCTTCTATCACATATTTTTCTTTCCTACTTCCTTCATGTCTTGATGGATCCCATCAAGGAGGTTCCATAGCTCATGAAACCAATCATGATAAGTACATTTGTATCCAAAAATTCATTCCTATGTGGCATGGACCCAACATGGTAATCCATATGATGTCAACATCGACTCATGAGTTCATCGATTATGAAAAATATCCTTGGTCTGAGCTTATAAATGGGCTCTAATTTGTGTAAACCATCATGATGTGTACTGCCTTGTACATAGGTGTGTGGTGTGAGTGATTTGTTTTTCATATATCATATCCAAAATATACAATTTTTTTTTTTTTTGAGATTTCACTACCTTGGAGCTTGCAGTCCTCAGTGATATCATATCCAAAATATACAATTTTTTTTTTTTTGAGATTTCACTACCTTGGAGCTTGCAGTCCTCAGTGGTAGGCCTCCTCATGATATACAATGGGTTTTCATCATTGAATCTTGATCGATTGATTCTATGAGTGTTCAACATCAGATCCTCTATTCACACTTGCTATATTTTACTAGGTACCTTGGGGTCCATCTTCCTCATCGGTGGGTCCTCTCGCATATGTTAATAGTTTATATCAATGATTGGTAATCATATGGTTTCTACCATGATCGACATCAACTCATCTATTTTCATGTTGTAGATTCATACCATTGGGGTTTGGGATGAATACCTTGGGATTGGGGCCACATCATCCCCTCCCAAGTTGCGATGGGGCATATCACTTATCTATGAGTACTTTGAAGACTCAGAGGGAACTTTCCACAATTCTTGGTGTTTTCCTATTGTATATGATTTCTAATAGATACACATTGTATTTTCTCATGGATATGATCATATTATTGACATAGATCCACATTTTATTGGCTCACAGCTATGATATTTTTTTTTATGACATGGATCCACTGTGTATTCTTTCTTGTCCACGGTCATTCATTTCATGTCATGGATCTGCAGTGTATTGTTTAGTGACCATGCTTTGTTACTCTTCAAATTCTGAGTATGTCTACTTAGGGGGTGGTTTATATATGATTTTACCCTTGGTGTTTGATTGGGTCATATTTGACCATCGAACCTATTTTCTCTCTCCTCACACTGCCTCATGGATACTAATTTATTGTAATGTATTTCTTCCATCCATTCCTTTCCTGACCTCACACATTAGGGGGCATCTATTATAGCCCTAATTTCCACCCTACAGGGCTACAAGGGAATATAGTAGAAGATATAAGCTAAGACACAATTATAGTTTGGGATTTGGGTCATTTTTTAGGGTCATTGTTTTTCATACACAGACATCAAGAAATGATTCATTGATCATCTATAGTGAAACCAATGACAACCTCTGTAACCTTCTATATTCATGGAGTTTCGAAGATGAAAATGAGGGATGAGTTGGTTCTTCGTGGTATGAACCTTGGAACTCACATCATTCAAGTATCCATTGGTCTCTATAAGATATAGAAGTTCTCCTAAGCTTCTTCCAAGGATCTATATAAAGAAGGTAAATATTGAGCATAGGGAGGAAGAATCATTTACAGAGTTATGTTTTCCAAATATAGAGGAGCTTCTCCATTCCATAATAGCAAATTAGATTTCCTAGTTTGATTAAGAAGTTGAGGAGGAGAAAGGGCCAAGGAGGATGCATATACACTAAAGGTATGGCATTTGTTGTATTATTTTCATCTTGAGATACTAGATTATTGATTTTCCCCATAAATATTTATGTTAAGCTCATGAATGTTTAGATCTGGTCACGTAATGAATATATCTGAATTAGATTAGTAATTTCTAACACTAGCAGAAGAAGTAGATTGGTGTTTGTTTGTTTCTTATGTGTAGGGAGTATGCTACAAGGACTGGAGCTAGAACTCAAGATCCAAAATAACCAAGACATGTGAAGACATCCTTCAAAAGTAATGTGTTTCATTCTCTCCCCTCTTGGTATAAAAACAAATTGCTTGTTTAGATCTAGGAAAAACATAGAAATATATCCCTCTCTCTTTCTAGGATAAATGGGAAGATCCTAGGGAGATCTTGTTATCCAACCATGATATTTTCTTCATAACAGAAATGACATTCAAGGTTTTTGAAAACCTACCACAGGATGAAGAAGGGTTTTTTATGGGAAAGTCTTAAAACTGATGTTCAAAAGTGTGTGGTTGAATGTGTGGTGTACCAATCGAATAGAAGAGAGACAATCAATACCTCCGGTCTCCTACCAACACCAACCATACCAAGTCAACATTGGTGTTCACCCTTGACCAAGTTTTGGGACTTCAACATCCTGTCGAAGGAGGAGCGCAAGATGAAGCGAAGATCACGGGATATCGACCCACTTTTGGATCCTTTTTGGGGTTTTGGGAATATTTAACGGGAATGGGATGTCGACCCATGGTTTTACCCATATTTAGGCCTATTTTGTAATGTATAAATAGATGTATAGGCATCTATAGTCGAATAGTGCATCTATGTGATGTGAATGTATGCTAAGTGCAAGTAGAGT
>CBVK0100856645.1:0-18630 GCA_900067695.1 Picea abies | reverse complement strand
AATCCATGGTTTTGTGTTTGCTCTCTGTGTATGTATGTTGAATGCTATGCTCATGAGTATTTACTTCCTGTTATGTATTTGTTTTACATGCTATGTATGAATGATTTCTTACTAAGTGTTTGAAATCTGAGAAAGGAAGGAAGTGGAATGAGTTTCAATTGTTTCTCTATCTGAGAAAGGATTCCTACAAGGAGTGCAGTTGAAGTCGTCCGCAAGGAGTGCATTGACAGCAGGCTCAGATAGTTTAACTCTTGTTCTCGTTCACCCAGAAGTGAAATTGGGTTATAAGAGCCGTGTAAGGAGTGCGCAGGCTAAGGAAAGTCTCAGTTGTGAATCTGAGCGGAGCATCGAAGGACTGCTGCTGCAGGTGTGTGCAGGGTCGAAGGAATTCAAGCACTTGAAGCATTTGAAAATCTGTCATGCAAGGAGTGCATGCAAGGACCCTCTTTGAGGCTCGAAGTTGTGAAAATCTCAGGAGGGATAAGACCTTCAAATCTGTTGAAGGATCGCACAGGGAGTTCATGCCGTGAAGTGTTTTAACAGGTGTCGCAAGTTTGCGTGTTGAAGGACAAATTATTGAGGAGGAACATTTGGTCCTCCGTAGAAGTCATCAGAGGGAAGAGATCGACAGTCAAGAATCAGTGGGAGGATTAGCGAAACCCCGCCAACCATCAGATCCACCAGAGAAGCGAGGGGGATATGGTTATGTCCAGAGTTTAAGCTCAAGGGATTGTGGAATGTCGGATTTGCACATAGTTACCCATCAACCGTCCGATTTGGCAGGAGTTGCATAGGGTTTAAGCCTTCATGAGCAGAGGGGAAAATTCGGGAAGGCAACGGGATTATTGAGGCATCGGGAATTCAGAAGTCAAGAATTCGAGACCTTTTGGAGTCTTGCAACAGCGAAGGGATCATAGCCGTGGATCTCAGGTAAGACACGTGCCGGTTGACCGTTCGATCAGAGATTTGGTCATCGGGGTTCATAGGAGTGAGTGGTTTTGATTTTCCATTTGGTCATGTCTGAGGTTCAATCTAAACTATCCATCATTTGGGATGCGTGTCAGAAGGTCTGACGAAATCTAGGTTCGGCATATCGGAGGTCCTAAGGATAGGATACTCTTGCAATTTGAAATCGTGAAACACGATATCCCAATGGCTACATAAATAGTATGGGCCACAGTGGAGTCGGTGACATGGACAGGTAACACACCGTATCAGAGTTTGGGGAAAGTAAAGTCCCAAAACATTGTCATTAGGATTCACTATCCCACAAAGCCTGAAATCCCGATGAGGTGACGGGATCGTGGAATAGTCAACCCGCATGTGCATCGGAGTATCGACACTTCAGGGTTCGATGTTCGGTAAATCCATTTTCTTAATATCATGAGTGGAAAAATCGTGATAGGAGAAATCCCGACGAGGTAACGGAAGGGTCAACGTTGACTTGCATTGGGTTTCAGGGATTCGAAACACCAGCGCTTGACCATAGACCTTGCGAAATCGTGAAGTCCGATTTCCCGATAGAAGAAAGGGAGATCCCGTGAGAGATTTGTTGTGGGTGAAAATTTCCCGATAGGGAAATAGAAGGACCGATTAGTGTTATTCGAGATGAGGAAAGAGAAGATCCTGTGAGTAGACGTCCCCTGCAGAGCATGCCTGCATCATAGTTCTACGCACAAAACTTTATTTTCTTCAATTCCCAGCAATCATAGTTTCAATTCTCAACAATGGAACCATTATTTGGCATAGTGGAAAAACCAGGGTTCAATGCTTCAACATCTCACAAAAAAAACCCTAACTACCAACCCTTTCAGCAACACCTTCAAAGAATATGAAATCTCACCTGAGGTAGAGGTAGGGGTGGTTGTAGGACTCAAGTGTCTGCAACCTTATATGGGACATAGATATGTGATTAAAACATTGTAACAAGCACTTAGTAGTTATCATTAACCCTTATTCATATCTCATATATAAACCATGATTGTAGAGCAACGCAATATTCAATAAGATCTAACACACATAAGCACTTAGCATGGAAAGACAGATTAGATCTAACATTCATTCACATTACCAAGCACTATGATATCATACTAGACTCAATGTCTAAACATTCATTACTGCACTTAAGATTAAATTATATACACAAGACAATAACCAGAATGAACAAAGCAACCATAACAAAGGATATACGTGTTTCTCCCTAGTGTGGGGCTATGTCCACCAACTCTTCTCTTCTTTATTATCTTCTATCAATCTTCTTACATTCACAGAGCATCAAAACCTTACTCCACAGTGGACAACAGATCTGCATGCACCTTGCTAGATCCTCCTTCCCCGAGTTAGATCATAGCACAAAGCCTCCTTACACATTCTGTGCACAAAGAACTACATATGACCCACACTTAGATCTATAGCCTCAACATACACTAAGCATATAGCCTCTTACAATTACTTGCACTTAGTACAATACTTAAAACCTAGCATGACATCCATACATCCTTACTTACATCGCCTATATTTCTATTTATACATTACAAAATGGGCCTAAACATGGGTAAACCCATGGGTTGACATCCCATACCCATTACATAACCCCTAATCCCAAAAAATTCCCTAAAAAGGGGTTGAGATCCTGTGATATCGGCTTTGACTTGCACTCCACCTTCAACCAGCCTGTCAAAGTCCCAAAAGAGGTCAAACATGACCAATGATCTCCAAAACTTCGTCAAGGGACAACACATGGAGACCATGGTTGGATGGATCTTGAAGAGCATAGCATGATAGAGACCATGTATGGAGGATTTGATTTCTTGAGGAGACCAAAATTTTGATGCCCCATTCCTTGAATTGCTAACTAAGGTGTTGGGTGTGTTACAAATTAGTATCAGAGCATGACAAAAACACTTGTCTTGATTGGCTTCGTGTATGAGTCGTATGAAAATATTTTTGGATGACTTTAAGGGGTAACACCATATCTTACCACGTTCTTAAGAGGTCTAGTCAAACCTCTACCAAACAGAGGGATGAGGTCTTTCACTGCTAATAGATGTTTTGGAAATTTGCACGGTCTATTGCTAATGTTTCCAAATAAAGAAGATGACTTCACTCTATAATCATATGTGATGTTTTACAGACATAAGACTGGGTTACCAAGGCTAGGATGAGCATGTTGAGAATATTACTGCCAAATGGAAGTTTTCTCCATAAATTCCTTAAGTAGAAGGATGTAGATTAAAGTACGGTTGGGATTTTACCCAACGAGATTGAATCATGCTAGTATGTGGCAAAGGAAGCCTATCATATCTTTGAGGAATGATAACCAAACTTACAAGAGAAGGATTATGCTGATGAGCACTAATAGAAAGACTTAGATGTGAACGGATGGAAAGGATCCGTAGAAGTAACAATTATTGCATTAATGAAGGGTTAAACCTTGTATATGTGTATAATCCCTCACAGTCAGAGGAATGATTCTGGTGACCATTATCTAAAAGGGGAGAGCATGCACAACTCTCGAGTTTCAAAGGGAACTGATAAACAAAGTTGTAGAAATATAGAGTGATTGAGTGAGAAATCACAACATCTTCCCTTTCTTGGTGGATAAGAAACTAACCTACCATAATTCTTGTGGGAGGAGGAGAGTGGCCTCGGTCCCTAACTGTTGCTGAAAAAAAGAAAGAATCCTAGGTGTAATGGTCAAGACTGATTTTGACCTAAAGATACTCTAGACTTTTGAACTAGGATACTTCGTAAGTAGTCCAAATAATATTAGACTTTATTTTTAAAATTAAGGTAGAATGGTTGATAAAATGTCGGTGCTCAATGTGGTAAAGGAATTGTTGGGGAACTTCTATAAGCCCAATGGGTCAGACTGACATCCAATGGTGGATGGTATCCATATAGGTATAGTTGGACCCTAGTAAAGGGAATATCAAAAAGGATCTCCTTGATTAAGAGATCTACTGATCAAGACCAGCTGGAATCCAAATTGGTTGTCCTATTACATTAAGAAAGGTTTGAATTTCCCATATTGTATTTATAAGTTGGGTAACGTTCTATGGAAATTAAGGAAAGAGTGTTTTTCTTGCTAGTTGTTATCACATAGAAAGGGAAGCATAGTTATGATTATGTCTACTAAACTGCCAGGTGGATATCTTGTGAATGAATGCCAGCTCTCAATTGAGAGGGAAGCTCAGTGTTGAGTGTCCCTATGAGACTTGTCATAAGGATGACAAAAATATCCTCAGACAAGGATCTGGAAGTCTGATATGTCCATGTGCATGTATGACATATAAAAAGGTGCAAGCAATGAGCTTGCATGATCAACGTTTGGACTGTTCGTGTTTATGATTGAGTGCATGGATTTAATGAATTATGAATCTTCTTGATGTGAAGCGTGATAGTAATACCGGTTAGGTGTGAATGATATTAAATGTGAAAGTGATGCACATGTATGATGTAATATTATAGGTACATTAAAGGCGTGAGGTGACTACCTAAATGAGTGATATGTAAGGTAAGAATTGCAGTTGCAAAGATTTAGTGAATACCATGGATGCATGGTTGACTCGATTTTGAAGAGTCATGAAAGTTTTGTTTTGAATGATAGCTTAACTGGAATGTGCTCCATTCCCTCAACAAAGACTATTGTAAATTGAAGAAAGAGTGGACGAGAAAGGATTCTTTGTTATCGTGATAAGAGGCAATTGATTCTACCTTAGAGGTCACATGAGAATGATTGTGAAGAATCATGCATTGATTGATTTTAAAATAGAGATGTAGGTGGTGTGTGAAATATACCTATGGAAGCTACACACTGGCTTATGATCATGCATATGGTTAAGCACATCATGGATGTAATTTAACAAAACTAGAATATGTGTCAATACATAATCTGGATGCACGTCAGAAATGCATGTCCATATTCCTTAAAGAATGCTTAGTGACAAGATGAATATAATTCAAGGCTTAGGCCATCACATATAGTGATGGATATGCAATGAGGAAGTTTCATGGTCAAGGCGTTCCCTATGAAGAAACTGTGTAAGGAACCTGTCAGGAGAACAAAGTCACAACCCTAATAATTTCTTAAGGTTGGGAAATGGGTTGCAAAGCCTATTTATATAGAAGAATCCTAGATTACATTTTGAAAAACATCATATAATGAATAGAAGATTAATAAATGAACATATTTGAATTAAATAGTCTTGGTTGGAGCCAGGTTAAGAAAAGGAAGTAAGGCCTTAGAAATAACTCAGTTGGGTTGAGAACACCAGACTATGTGGAAGGAGTTGGAAAAAAAGGGGAGATCCCCTAACTACTTTCTTGTTGTGTGTTACGTGTTTTTTGGAATGAGAAAGCTGATTTACTAATAAAAGTAAATGTTTTGACACCATAGTGATGATGATTGTATTACAACATAAACTATTGAGAACTTTTTGTATTGCATTCATGAAAACCTTTGAGAATAATGTGATGAAGTGAAAAAATATATGGTAGGACATTTTGAAGATGTTTTATGGATTTGAATATTATGATACATGCATCTTATGTGATATTACAACTAATGTAATTGTGATTATAATGATCCATGCTGTGTATAGAAAGGATTTGAAACTATTGAGGAAGACAATTGGCAATGATGGGCAGCCTCAATAAGAGGATGACCATGGGAAGGCTACAGTTGAAAAATTGTTTACAAGACTGTAAAATCCCCATGGAACACCACTGACGGGATAATATCAGAGAGGGTGATAGTATCCAAGAAAATGTATAAAAACATGTTCATGCCTAGGTGGAACAAGGTATGAAAAGATCTGGAGCATCAAAACCAAATGATATCTTTTGACTCAAAAAGGTCAAAAACCTTTACTAAGAGATCGTAGAAATCCCTTTGATCAACTAAAGATCGATATCATGAGGATCGCAGAAGAAAACCCTGATTGAATCAGGTTAATTAAGAACCTGACGGAGGAAATGAACACGACTTGTTCATCGGAAAGAAACCGATCTTAGTCATCAAATCGACTTCAAGATCCACTGGAGTTAACAGATCAAACGCTATTTGTTTGATAAGATCATCGACATGTATTCAGTGTGGAGATTGCATATGCACATGGGTTAATGTTGATACCTGTACCCATAATTTAAATTCAATATAGTGTTGTTTTGAGTTGCGATCCGATTGTAGATCGGACGACCCATATCCATTGCGAAGATCAAAAGGAGAATTAAACCATGAACTAGTTGAGGTTCCATAATCCCTTATAGCCATTGGGTTTGGGGGAAGACATATATTATCTGATGAATTGCAAACAAGGGGTTTATCTAGGATCATAGCACCTAGCAATCAGAGTGGAAAGGGTAGTTCCTGAAAATAATAAAGCTAAGGTCACAACTCTCGATCGCATGGAGAGAAAACAGAGTTCATCCGATCCAGTCAATGAAGGTAGAGATTAGCACTCTACATTAGAATGTGGTCATGGGGACTGAATATATGGGAGTGAAGGTGCTCATAGTTATCATATTGCATGGAATTGCTTTGAGGAAATGTATGTTTGCCTAAAGGAAAGACAATGAACCTTCCATTGAGGAAGGAGGAAAGAAATTTTGGGTGACCATGAGTGTGGGCACCTTGGTTACTAATGAAGGAAGAATGCTTGGGCACATTCAAGAGAAACATTTAGTTTCATGTGCATTGATTTGGAATTGTGATTATCATGTAGTAGGAAGCATAGTCCCACTGTAAGAGTGAGCGAGGAGGAATAATCCATATGGTGAAGAGATTGGTTAAACTCCAACACACCATAGGAGGGTGTTTGTCACCAAGTGTGGAAGCTTGAAGATCAATGCCAGGGTGCATTGGGTATGAATGTGGCCATGAACATTGGCACATTGATTAAAGTCATTTAATATTTGAATTGCACTTGGAAAATTTAGTAAATTTAGTATGTTGACAGGATGCTTACATAATAATAATATTTCCCTTTTGCTTTATATACCCAGAATAGATAAAAAAAAAGGACTTGGACTGTTAGTATGTATCATATGAAAATATATTGTGCATGAAAAGTAACAATTAGTTTGGATGAGGGAAGTTGAATTGCAAGAAGAAAGAGTCTTGGATATGGCAACATTGTAAGACCATAAGGAAGACTAATTCCCTGCTGAGCCAAACCACTATGGGAAGGAAAGTCCCATAATTATGAATCTAGTTCATGTGTGGAACAATTATGAAAACAAAATGTGGAATTTGGAAATATGTGGGTGATAGATTTACAAGAAAATTTTGAATTTAAAATTTTTGATGGTGTCTCATGAATTTATGTATTCCTGTTATATAGGTGAGAAGAAAAAATTTGTCTAGAAAGGACAGATGAAGGTTGTTAAGCTGTAAAAGCATGAAAAAGGGCTATTGTTGAGCCATGAGAACCCCGTGCTAAGCCATGATTGCCTATAATATGTTGTGTTGAGGTAAACCAAGCCAGAGGGATTCCTCGACAGAGCAAGTCTGAGGGACACCTCGATTGTAAGGCTCGATAAAGTATTTGGAATTCTTCCTATGCAGGATAACCTTGGCAAGGAAAGATGGTTCACCCAAGGAAATATATGGAAGAGAAGGGGATTCTTGAGCCTGGGTCTGGAGGGTGAGTGAATGCAAGGAAGAGGAGACTCTAATATTTCATGTAAACTATTGGGATCATACACATGATGGATAGTTCTTCTTGTGCGAGAAATCCTTGGAAAAGAAATATGGATCACCCAAAGAACTGTATAACAGAGAAGGGGATATCTGAGACTAGGCCTGGAGGTTGAGTGACCGCAAGGAATGAGAGACTATAATATTTCTTGTAAACTATTGGGATCATGCACAGAATGGGTATGTCTGGGAAAAACAGTGAGCCTGGATTGCAAGAAAACCATGTGGATGCAAACCCATGAACTACAGGGATAAATATTGTGCTAGATTATGAAGTTTTCCTCTTGAATTTTGAACAATAGTAAGATGTTTTCACAAAAAAATGTGATTAATGTGATTTTTGTTCAATAATTTATTGAATATAGGTGACAAAGGCCAAGAGTCTAGAAAGGACCTGACCATGAAAGAGGATTGATATTTCTGAAGAAACTGGATGAGGAATTCATAACAAGTGTTATTGAGAAAGGACACTGAGGAAAATGTTTCTTTTTAAGGGGGAGGGGATTGTAACACCCCTGTTTCCCCCAACTTGTAATTAATCATAAAATAGGATTACCGTGCTAAGTCATGTAGATGATGTAAATGTATTATTGATAAATTTCCCATAATTGACTATTGGGGGGTGAATCCTGGAAGTATGAGCCATGATATCTCTAGGGGAAATAATCAATTAATAAAGGAAAGGAATGGTGGTCAAATAATCAACCACCCCCATGAATGGAAACATGGAATGAAAGATTGAATTACCATATATACCTACAAACCTGAGAATCCTTCTGATAGAAGAAACATGATAGGTCAGAAACCTTCCTAAAGAAGGAAGGTAAGATACATACACAAAGACATTAAGGAAGAGGGACAACAAGAGAAGAGACACCAAACGAGAGTGCAATCTTGAAATATAATGCACAAACCAAAAGGAAGTGAAAAGAACGCAACTTGAAGGACCCAAACATGAGCTTGATGTTGAGGAATCATATGATAAACCTCAGAAAGATACTGTGATAAAGAGAAGGTATCTGAGAGATTATATACCTCCCTAGTGATATCATGGCTTGGCATGGGGGTGGACAGAGTGCTAAGAATGAATTCCTATGATTCTATGGTTGGGTGCAAAGGCACACACCCACAGTCAATTAGTTGGCTACAACCGGTAATAGATAAGTATTCTCATACCCCATGTAATCAAGTTGTAATTGTGTAATAAAGTTGGATATCCTGTGAAAGTTTTCAAGGATGTGTATGTTTTCTTAATGGTTATACTGTGTCCCTTGTTTCCATTTAATTGTGAATTTAAGAAAGGAAAGATTTTGTTAAGCTCAAGAGAGGTAGTGCTGGTCTGTACAGAGTCTCTACGAGGTGGGCAGAGGCTGAGAACTTCTTAAATTATAGATTTATGAAGGAGCACGAGGGGTGCGTATAAGGTCCTTCTAAGTGTTAATTTCATGGGAAAGAGTGAAAATATCTTAAGTCTTTCAGAACTAACAAAGCTCAAGAAGAGTAGCGAGATTGAAGTATCAAAAGGGAAGGTTTTCCTTTGTCTGAAAGACGAACGGACAAGATCCATTTGGGAAGATCCAAGGTCTGTCGTGACCACTGGATATGGGAAAGAGCATGGGATTTAAACCCTTGAGTCCTTCAAACTTCACTAGTTCATCGAAATGATCGAGGAAAAATTCTGAAGAAAGAAGTAGTGAAGTAATGTGGACCGTGGATCTATGGATCCTTCGAGATCCCTCTCGATCGTTTGATTGAGGTAAAGTGTACATCATGTCGAGAGACCATGGGGATGCACGTGTCAAGTGATGGTGTTTCCAAGAGTGGTGCAACAATGGAACCCTGAGAGGAGGTTACAAGTCGTCGATCTGAGGTCTACATGGATAGACTAGGATAGTCAGATCTAGGTCATGGTCATCCTAACGCTAATAGAATATGGGATATTTCAGTCGAGGAGTGAGTTAAACTCTTGAAGTGGTCCTGAAGTAAAACATAGTCGTTAATGTTCTATGGATGCGCAACATAATACCTCGTAGTGTGGAGGTTTAGCACTCCAAAGGTTTTGTGAAGAGTTGTTTCATATTTCATCGAAGCCCAGAGGCTCAAAGTCATCATGGTCCATTGATCTCGAAAGAGAGTAGGGACCATTGATCCCTTTGTGTCATTTCAGAACTTCGCCACTTCACAGTTCAGAGGAATTGGTGCTTGGTGGATTGAAAACACCAGAAGCCCGAAGTTCTAGAGTGCCAGAACAGGGGCTTTTGGTCTTGGTGTTCGGTCATAGCCCATGGTCGTAAGTGATGATCTTCAAAGGAAAAGGGGCTAGGCCCTAATTTCAAATTTATAGGCCAAGGTCTCGAGTGCTGAATTTCTCTACTAGCCGGTGTTTTAGCCGAGGGTTAAGCCCAATTGATGGATTGTTGGAGAATGTATCTTTTCCATAGGTCTAGGAGTGTTGGAAGCTCCATGATATCAAATAACTCAAGATGAGTTGTTTTTGAGTTGGATCTATGTGGAATCCATGTGGCCCCGACCAATGAACACCCGAGGAACCCGGGAAGGGTATATCTTCTAGTATGAGCTTAGTTTTGAGCATGGAGACCATGGTTTGAAGGCTCTGGATGAGAAGAACATGATACAGACCCTGGATGGAGGATTTGATTTCTTGAAAAGAGCGAAATTTTGATTCCCCATTCCTTAAATTGTTAACTAAAGGGTTGGGTGTGTTACAGTTACTATGATTAGGAATGAGTACCAGTATCTACTTATGGATATAGATTACCTTCTGTAGTTTGGCGAGATGTATCATGTTGTATTGAAGGAGAAGGAGACTAAGGTGGACTAAATCACTCATTATTTGGTAAGAACACAAAGATTCTTGAAAGGCACAGATAAATCCCTTCAAGAATTGGATTCCATATTAGAGGAGCTCCTTGAGAAGGCTATTCAGGAATCCACTACATGTATCTCAATAGAGAGTCAAATATATACATTAGATACATTTCTATAGGATGCTGGTGGTTTGATAGAGGAGTTCAAGTTAATGGAGGAGTGTGAGCGATGCCCAGGATCATTGATGACTATGGAGAGATGTGACCCAAAGATGCTTGAGGATGTTCATGTTTCATAGTAACCTCCATTCATGGGGATCTCTGAGAAATTTCGTCATACACATACACATGGGGATTCCGAATGAAGGGGCATTTATGATGAAACATACATTAGGGTTCTAGTATTTGTAGACATCCATGTAGATGTTGACCAGTAGTACACCGAGGATACACGATGATGCTGGAGAATACAAGAGCTCACATGAGTATACAGGGGCACACAATGATGAGAGGTAGTCCATAGAGGCATTCATAGGTGTGCATTGGGATCTAGGAGCCATAGAGGCATTCATAGGTGTGCATTGGGATCTAGGGGGAAGCGTTGGAGTGCGTGGAGGAGACATACTTGGTAGAGTATGGAGATTTATTTTGAGAGAGGTCCTATCCTTTACAAAAACACATGGACCTGGGATATTACCTTCTCAGTAGAAATAGTCATATGAGTGATGATAGAGGGAGTGTGATTGACCATCAATATGTAGAGTCACCTACTGTTGTACATGATGGCATGAAATTAGTGTGGAGTCTAGGAAACTATTCACCTTGGATGATGGTGGATGCATTTTTGGTCAAGAATTTGGGATTGACCAACACATATGACACTTTCTAGTCCTACATACAGTTGTAGGTATTTTTGTTAGCATTCCTTGATACTTTCATCATATACAAAAACATTGGGGAAGATAGGAAGTTGCATGGGATAGGGAGAGTTATTTGACAGAGACTTCCCGACAAGGGATACTCCATTACATGCAGTAGGATAGGGGAGGTTCACCTAACAGATTCATATTATTCCTTAGGTTTGATGGAGTGTATCCTCAGTTGTGGGACAAAGGATATTTCATAGGTTGATATAGGTTTATATTCTCATCAGGATAAGGATGGGGAAAATAGTAAGACAAATACTTCTGATGAGGAATATGAGTTCAATTGGCATTATGCATCATCGCAAAAGGTATCAAAATAGATACTAAGGACCATACATAATGTACCTATGGTTGGTGTTCAGTACCAAATTCTTTCATATAGATAAGCCATAAATACTCAAAGAAAAATATAGAAGAAATATCCACTTTATTATTTAAAAACTTTGAGGTAGGGCAAGACCATACAATGTATCCTATTATGGAAGGGATCCTCTATTCTTAAATTTCCTCTTTGAGGGGGAAACCTCTTAATGATCTATCACTCCAATTACAATACTTGTTGTAATGTACCCCATATTTCACAAGCTAAAAAAAAATAAAAATGATCAGGGAACTAATGTCTATAAAATAAATTGTTCACGACACATGAAAGTGTTGATATGTATGTATGTATGTATGTATGTATGTATGTATGTATATATCTATCTATATATATATATATATAACACTATTTATATACATAAACGTCTTACTCTGTTTGACTATCCATACTGAAAGTCTGTAGTAGTTTTACGGTCCAACAAAATAACTTACTGTTGCTAGTATTAAAATAAAACAAAACAACTCCATTAGATTAACTCATAATCAAAATTTTCCTTACTACTGATATTAAAGTCATACATAAACTTTATTATTAAAAGGTAATTATGTCTACCCAGGTTCATAGCATAGGGTCCACCTCATAGTCTGTTAGGGTTACCTCTTAATTATGTTATCCATACTTGGCATGTTGTAAAAGTTTGGTTACAAGTATTTATTTAACATAGTAATATTGACGTATGTTATAACATAGTTGATGACCCTAGCAGACTAGGAGATATCACTATCATAGTTTACAGTCCATGCTTGAGGGTATTACTATATCCAAAAAATAACACTTACCATAATATAACATTTTATGATTAAAACTTCCAATATTATCAAGGGCTATGTTTGAAGTTGCATATTATTTACATACTACGTAGGGAGTTAACACCCAACGCACAAGCTAACAAAGATCCACTTGATGCCTAGTTATAAACCTAGCACTCAATATTTAAGTGATTCAAAATACAAAGGTGAAGTGGATGACAAGTCATGATTGAACCTAGGTTATTCTAGCATGTTTTCATTTATTCTCTATCTGACCCATTAATGGTCATGGGTCTGTCCAATACCCTCCAAAACATTCACTATAGGGAGATGCCCAATGTGAGCTCTCCACATCTGTCGGTTCACATGGTAGAGGTGTGGGGTGTCCAATCATTCTTACTCCATTAGGAGAGGACTCGAGATATCCACATTTCTTCGTAGTTGCTTCTTTTTTTTGGTAAAACACTTCATCTCTACAGCATATGCGACCAATTTTTTTATTTGTTTGTGTAATGGAGTTCGTACCTGGTGTCAAGACACTCCATTTGTGTAGTATGTACCTTGTTGTCCCTGTAATACAAATTTTGAATGTGATTTTTGGAGTTATCTATTTTTCCTTGCACTTGTGCTCTGTACCACCCTTATTCTTTTAACCTATTGTGTTCTCTGCATCATAATTTTTTGGTCTATTCAATGCGTGCTCTCCATAGAATATTTATTTGTCTAAGAAAACACATATTACTCTGTCTATGAAAACACATGTTCTCTGTGGAAATATTTCTTTGTTTATGAAAATGTGTTTCTCTGTGGAAATAATTCTCTATCTATGCATACATGTCTTCTCTGTGGAAATATTCCTCTATCTATGTAAATGCATTTCTCTATTTATGTAGAACACGTGTTCTCTGTGGAAATATTTCTCTTTCTATGAAATACATTTCTTTGTGGAAATATTTCTCTATCTAAGAATAATGTGTGTTCTTTGTGGAAATGTTTACCTATCTATGCAAATGTGTTTCTATCTCGACATATTTCTCTGTCTATGCAGAACATGTGTTCTCTGTGGAATGTTTCTCTATCTATGAAAATGTGTGTTCTCTGTGGGATAAAACCCATACAGTACTACACCTTCAACTGCATTCATTTTCAGTTTCCAAGGTCATAACTATGATAGGTAAGTTTGTACAGAGTCTTTATAATCCACGACCTTCATTTTTTGGGAGGTTGTTGTGTAAGGAAAAAATAAACGACAATTTTAAGGGCCTAACGAGTAAAACCTATGTCAAAGTCATGGCTGGATAATAATTAATTTCATTCTTAGCTTATGTCATTCTCTTCGAACTTCACAAACTTAAAGATCATGTGTTCTTTCGACAACTCTATTGAAAACCTACAGGATTTTCTTGTTTGATTAAGTCGATAATTTTCTTCATTTTTAATAAAGAGTTAGGTCCTTACTCAAATCTTCACATACTCAGATTGCGTCCCAGGCATCGATGTGGTATTTCATGATTTAAATTTCTTTAAATATACAACTTGTATAAAACTATCCAAATAGAAAATGGTAAATCTTTGTCCTTATTTCATAGTTACTATTTCCTTTACTGTAAGTATTATTCTTATATGTGCATAAAGGTACTTATGTTTAAATTATTATTTCTCACAGTAAATTTGGCCCTCTGTAAGAAGTTTGGTTACTCTTGTTGAAAACAATACTGGATGGTTATTATAATTCTACTCTTTTTTTCTGTTGGTATCCCTTTTACTCTCTAAACCTTATAAACTACAGGATATCAAGGTTATTGTACTTAAGTAGAACTTTTTCCTATGTTTTATTGCTTGCACGAGTATTAACTTCTCATGTATATAAACTGATGATGGGTCCCTTTGTCTTGCGAGGGA
The DNA here is from genome assembly GCA_900067695.1 of Picea abies. Classification (NCBI taxonomy): domain Eukaryota; kingdom Viridiplantae; phylum Streptophyta; class Pinopsida; order Pinales; family Pinaceae; genus Picea; species Picea abies. The sequence continues at coordinate 4,144 of CBVK0100856645.1, read as the reverse complement.
ACCCATCAGATGGATTACACGCCTACTCCCCTTCCTAGGTCGTGGATCAACTACTTCACAAAGCAACACTGAAAATACGATAATCAATCATGATTTCAAATACGCACACTTTTAATCTATCATTTATATTATTATTTAATGTCTTGTACCATAGTAAGATGCTAATAATATTACGTTACTACTTTGCAGGTTGAAAGAAAAGGAAATTCACTTGGTGAAGAAGATTGATCATCCATAAAAGGTATTCTATTTCCAATTTTACTCCGCCAGTCCAAGCGCACTTGCAGACAATTCATGTAGTACTTTAAAGTCTTTGTTTAGATTAGCTATGGAGTTCTTATGCCTAAGGAACTCAAACTGTAATCGTTTTGGTCAATGACCTATTGACTATAATAAACTAGAATTTGTCATATATTCTACAATTCGTTGTATCAGATAACTTCCTTGGACAATAGATGACAAAATGTATTTGGGACTTTTGTTCTTTATACTCATCATAATAGTAGTATACAACAAACTATTTACACTTTTGTTTCTGAAGTATTTGATTGTTTTCACATTAATGTATAACAATTAAGAATATAGATTCATAACACCCCAAATGCATACTGACACAATTTTTTCTGTTTATCTACACACACACACACACACACACACACACACACACACACACACACACACACACACACACACACACACACACACACACACATATTAAACATTATTCCTGAGCTAAAACACCACTACAGGTACACAATAGTAAGCTACAATTTAACATGGCTACACAATCCATTTTGAACCCATTTACTTGTACATATAAAATGTAAAACAATTTAACCACCATATACTATCCATAATATAACATCAACAGTAAAGTACATAACTAAGATACATATATAAAATACTGGTTCTGGGAAACAAATGGAACAACCACATTCCACCCAACTTTAGAATAGAACAACCATGATCACTTGTCCTTATCACCCCCTATCCCAACCATGACTCCATAAGGGTGAACTGAGTACTCCTCCTTATCTACTGTCACATTCAATAGATCAGAAAATGATTTTCCTCACACCAGATGTGCTCATAACAACAAAACCATTTTCCATTTTCCCCAACATACTAAGCAGTGCCATGCTTCCCATATATGTTGTATTTATCGTATGCCTAGGTCTTTCCATTCCTTTCCCTCCTTGGGAAATTCACAGCTTTACAAATCCCTGATTTTTAGGGGCGGCTAGTGGCGAAATTAAAATTCTTCCACTTGTAACATTAGCTCTGAGTTAGCTCAAACATGTTCCCTACTCATGGAGTCATAGTCAGCTATTTTTAGCCTGGTTGTTGCATTTGTCTTCCAACATTTAATTTATTAAAAAGTTTGTCTCATCCATGTGTCCAATAAAAGAGGACAGTTGGGCAAGTCAAATATTTTCCCAATAGTCATAAAATAATAATTACATAATCCATAATTCTAAATTCAAATATTCCTTAAATGGAAATAAATTTCTAAATTTGTATTTTCCATCAATTGAAATTTATTTCTAAATTTAACTTGGAATTTAATTTTTGATAATTTGAGGATACAAAACTTCTCTTCACATCCAATTAAATTGTTTGAACTCTTTTATATAGTGCTACCAACCACCTAAGAACATTCTAGAGGATGAACCTTATAGAAGTAGAACCTTCTACTAAGTCCTCTTACATTTATTATATCTAACTAACATAATGAGACTTATTTAATAATATAATATATCTATTCAACCTTACATTGAATGGCCTCCATTATTATAACTATGGGCCCTCTAGGCCCCCCACTACCTCTCTAGTTACACTGCATTCCATCCCTCTTACGAAACCGTTGTCCTCAATGCTTATTATGAGAGTGTACAACCATATACCAGGGTCCCATGGATAAGTGTGGACCATAGTGCTGAAGTAGGTTGGAAAACCAGGATCCCACATAGAAATGTGAACCTCCATGTCGAAGTTGTCAAAATTCCATTGTAAACTTAGGTCCGATGTCGAGGTGCTCATGTGAAATCTACGTTGAAGATATTAGAACTCAAGAACCAACTGATGCTCCAAAGATCTACACTGATCATGTCGATCCAAATATGTAGATCCCTCCATATCTAAAATATTATCTGCATAATACATTAATACTAGAGAATACTGAAATTTTTTTTAGAGAAGGCTCTTGACTATTCTCCATACCAATGATTTATTGAGGATTTTTATCCTTCCATAAGGATTAATATACTATGTTACCCTACCTCAACGATTTTGTTGACATTATTTTGTTTAGTATCTTGGTGAATGGCTTGGTTTATTCTTGTTGATATTGTACAGGAAATGATTTATTGAGTATTTTTATCCTTCCATAAGGATTAATATACTATGTTACCCTACCTCAAGGGTTTTGTTGACATTATTCTGTTCAGTATCTTGGTGAATGGCTTGGTTTGTTCTTGTTGATATTGTGGGTTTATTTTGAGATTTATCATTAGATCTATTTAGGCACTTAACAATTGGTATCATATCACTTTCCTTGGAAGGTATTGTGGACAATTTGTTTTTTCTATTTTGTAATTTTTTTCAGAGAAGAAAAAGAGGGCTACGACATTCTGGACGATTTCTGTATATTTCGGTGCAAAATTTACATAAACTAGTTGAACATATAAGGTCATCTTAGAACTTAGATAGGAAAATTAGAGCTTTAATATCTAATTGTCTAAAACAAACTCTGAGAAGTAAACTTATCGACATTTTAAAATATTATATTTTAAGGATTTTTCCACAGATGACCACACAATTTTTGTGATTTCTGTAGTAGTGAGGCCCGAATTTTCTAAAGAATAAATAAATATATGAGTTTCTCTTTTAAAATAAGTTTATTTCAAAAAAGGAATCACCCAAATTGGAGCTACGGAAGTGAATATATAGCCGATTTAAAACCAACCATTTTCTAGGGTCTTCGTGACAACAACGGGACGACAAAGTTCATAATTTTTCATAGAGTGATTAGAATGATACCATATTAGTGCCATTGGATAGATTATTTTCAATGCTTTATTTTGGCATATTATATGAGGTTTTACGATGTATATGCGATGGACTCCAACCTCTGCAAAATTTCCAATGTCCCTTAATCCTCTTGGTGATATAATAAGGGAACACCTTCATATTTATCCCACCAATCTAATAGAATATGATCTAGAAGAACTTCCTTGACATGCTTTCGAGCATGATTTTTATTCTAGGTACTTTACTCTTACAATGTAGGAGATCCAAGAATGATATAACAGGAAGCTCATTGAAATTTACATCTCGACATAATATAATCAAGAAAGATATGCTTGGTATGATTATGAGGATGATTTTGATGTCTGGTATATCGATAGTTTCCATTTCCCGGATGAAAACCACTTTCATATTTTATTTGATGACTCTACTCCACCTTCTATAGAGAACATTAATGTGACAAATCAAGAGTCAATTATGACTACAAGTGTCGAGCTTCCATATTCTACAATGGTATTATTCCTTCTTGATTCAACTATGACCCTTTCCAAGTATGTTGATGGATATTCTTATTTGGATGCACATGAAATGTGTCATTATTTGGAGGATCATTTTCAGTTGGTTATTGGGTTCCAATATCTTCCATGTGTGTTTCGCATGAGCACTTGGACAAGGGACCCTAATTTACAATGGTAGTTGGACTTCGCATGAGCACTTGGACAAGGGACCCTAATTTACAATGGTAGTTGGACTACTTCAACATGGTGGCTTTCATTTTACATGGGACCCTAATTCAACCCTATGGTCAACACTTATCCATGGAACCCTGGTATATAGTTGTACACCCTCATAAAAAGTGTTGAGGACAATGATTCAATAAGGGGGATGGAATGTTAGGTAGCTAGAGAAGTAGTGGAAGCCATTCAATGTAAGGTGGAACATGCCCACTATATTATTAAATAATACCCACTATGGTAGTTAGATATCTTAGTTTATATATAATAAATGTAAGAGGACTTCTTATAAGGTTATGTGATGCAGGAGCATCGCAAGCAGCAAGCAAGCATGAAGACGGAAGACAGCTAGAAAGCACCAGTGCACATTTTTTGAAATGTTT
>CBVK0100856625.1:0-10856 GCA_900067695.1 Picea abies | reverse complement strand
GAGAAAAAGGATTATAATTATGCTATTACTGATTCACCCCCCCTCTCAGTAATCCAATAGGATATCCATGCTTTTCTCTATTGCATCCCACGTACATCCACACCCTTCTGACCTGCAACCCGTGGATTCCTCAGAAACTAGGGTTACTCACAATTTATGCAACTCCAAGACTTTCACCTTCGACCTTCCTTCGAAATTTAAGATTTTGTACCTCAGACTCAACCTTATATTCGCCAATAGACAAAATGTCTTCACAAGATAGATAATCAATAGAGATGTGTGTGAATTGTGCTTATGAAAGACTCCTTGAGGGGTATTTATACTTTTTCTAAGTAACTTCTTTCCTTACTTTAGGTGTTTCTTGTTATAACCACTTAACCCTTTTATTAATTGTCTTGTAACCAACTAGGTGTTGAAATATTGTAATTGCAAAGAGTATTCTATTTATTATTGAGTTATTATTCATTAGATCAATCCCCTTTTGTGGATTGATCATATCGAGCATTGTAATTGACCAAATCCCCTTTTGTGGATTGGTCAAAACCTAAATATTTTGTGCAAATTAAGAAGTCACCCCCTAGTCTAATTAAAGTGGTTTTAACCATTAAGAAGACAAGTCGACCCTGCCCAGTGAAGAGACACCTTTCCAACACCTTCCAGTTTGTATAAAGGAAGCCCATGCCTCATTTGATCACTCACTCATTCTCTCATCAAGTGCGCAAGTTTGGAGAGCTGTAGTTGGGAGAAGAAGGAAGAGAGAGGCACATTTCTCATTTTTGGATATTCTCTAGTGTTTTGGTTTATTGTCTTGGCATTGTATTGGCTATCTATATTAAGGATTGGCTATCTATATTAAGGAGGTTTTGTTGGGTTTTCTCCCCCATGAGGGTTTCCTAGGATAAATGATGTGTATCTTGTGATTGTGTTTCTCTCAATGATCCTACCTATGTTATTGTTATCTAGTAAATTGAAAAGAAACCTAATAATAGCTCAAAACTTAACATGGTATCAAAGCTAAGCTGAAAAGAGCATATTTCACTGGATAAAGAAAAACGTCGTTGTTTTCGTACAAGAAAATTAGGGATTTTTGTTGAAGAGGAATATGAACCTAAAAACCATCTAGAAAAGTGTGCCCTAGCCTAGGGAACTCTTTGGCACCTTGAGCACAAATTTTCAATGGACACAACCTCCGAAAATTCGAACCCTAGTTTTGACTGGTACCAGAAAACCATAAGTACCAGAAAACTTGAAGTACTAGAAAACCAGAAGTACTAGAAAACCAGAAAACTACAAGTACCAAAAACCAGGAAACCAAAACCAGTACTAGAAGTACCAGTCCAGATTTATGCAAGCTCAATTTCGAGGGGTAAAATTTGGATTTTCATAAATTAGAGTACACTAGCTTACTCGCCTCATCTTAGCGCATCTAGCCCCTGGTTCAGAATTTCAAAATTTGAAGTTTGAAAAATTAGGGTTTCCTCATAATAACCTAAGTTGCAGTTGTAGTTTCAGTATCAGTTGTAGTATCAGCTGCAGTACCAGTTGCAGTCACCCTTGAAGTTTTTAAGAGTTGGTAATTATTACTGTTGCTTCCAGATGGTGCAACTACCTACAAATACTATTAGAGGTATGTATTCACATATGTTTAGATTGTTAAGATTTAAAGGGTATTTGCAGTGGAAGGGATCTCTTGCCATAGATCCAGAAGGATCTCAAGATCCGACAAATTCAGAGGAATAATGTAACCCAGGTTTGATTATTCTGATACACATCTATTTTTTATGCCATTATTTTGATCTAGGTTGCATGTTGAAGTTATGACCATCATACTAACCTTTGGTCAACGTTTAAGTCAAAGTATTAGATTGATTAAAGTTGAGATCATAGAGTTTATCCTCTAACCCAAATTTCTATCAAGATAACATATTGTCTTAGAAGTTGGGTTGAAGAAAGCACTAGTCATCTTGAGTGAAGGAGACTTGGAAAAAAATAAACACACTCATTCTTGAGGACAAGGCTCTAGGTTCCATGTTTGATTAATTAAGTTGATAAGATTCAAAGTTGCACATGAAAATTTGATAACTACCCCTTTACAAGTAAACATTATAGTTGAGGTAGCAGTCTTTGAAAAGAATTATACTTGGTAGCATGTGAGAATATTGAGATAAGTTCTTAATGTAATCATTTACCAGATACAACTAACATCTCCTCTAGGAGAAACTTCTTCTATTAGTTCCAGGTTACCTTGGATGAATGTTTGATCACAACACTAGAAGAGTGTTGATCTCATTTCATATTGTATTTCTTACTTTTGATGTTTGTTTCAGACATGTCACAAGTGAAATTTCTAAAGGAGCTACTGTGATGATTATTTGTGCTATTGTTTTATTTACTATTATCAAAAGAGTATTATTCTTTCTTGTTGTTTTTCTAACCTTATTTGAGGTCACAGGTGATAACCCTGAGGAAGCTAGAATGAAGATTGCAGAAGGAAACAGATTAGATGAGACATGAAGCAGACTATGTACATGACCATATACATTCATGTACTGAAGAAGATGAAGAAGAAGCTATATTTTGAGATTCAAAGTATCTCATATGTAGATTGATTGTAAGGAGCAAAAGGCTCAAAAGATGACCAAACATTAGAACAAGAATTCACAGTAGACTTGTTCAAAAGATAATGACGCCAGCTTGACGGGAAGCAAAATTCACTTGAAGTCTGACTCAACTTTTCCTATTTAGACTTGGTATTCAATACCAAGTATACCCTGTAATATATGATGAAGTCCTTGTAGACTCAGAAGAAATCCATGTACACACCCATGGAAATGAATTTGAATCTCTCGACAGACACTTCATCAGAATTGATTGATGCTACTATGTACAAACAAATTATTATTGGTTCGTTGATGTATCTGACGAATACTAAACCGGATATATATTTTTTTTGTGAACACCTTTTGAGTCATCACCTGGTAGAAACCAAGCATGTTAACCTTGATGATGAAAAACATGTGATAATATACCTTAAGGGTAGATTGGATTTTGGTCTCTTCTATACTAGAGATCATGACTTCACATTGTATGGATATATTGATTTAGATTGAGCTGGAAGTGTTTCTGATACAAAGAGCACTTCGGGATGTTTTTTTAGTCTGGGGTCAACCATGACTTCATGGTAGATTAGGAAGCAATCTAGTATTTCTCCCAGCATGACAAAAGCATAATATATTACAACATGTTCCGCTAGTGGTGAAGCCATTTGGTTTCAGATGTTGTTGATAGATCTATTTGATCTAGAGATGGAAACTACCGTGATCCTATGTGATAACCATAGTTGTATAAATATGATGTGTTCCATGATGAGTCGAAGCAGATAGAGATCCGGTATCAATTCATTTGTGATATGGTGCAGAGAGGATCCATAAAGCTCCATTATGTTGGCACAGATGAACATGTTTCTCATGTGTTGGCCAAGCCTCTGTCTCGTGTAAATTTTAATCACTTTTGAGACAAGATTGGTGTAGTCTGAAAGGACCTCCCTTGAAAGGGGGAGTATTGTTGAAGCCAACCTAGTGCTGAAGATTTCCAGCTTCGTGCTGATGTTGTTGTGATGCCAACCTAGTGCTGAATATTTCCAGCTTCGTGTTGATTTTGTTGATATGCCAGCCTTGTGCTGAAGATTTCCAGCTTCATGCTAATGTTGATGAGATGCCAGCTTTGTGTTGAATCTTTCCAGCTTCGTGTTGAATATTCCCAGCTTTGTGATGAATATTTCCAGCTTCATGTTGATGTTGTTGTGATGCCAACCGTGTGCTGAAGATTTCCATCTTCGTGCTAATGTTGATGTGATGCCAACCTCATGCTAAAGATTTCCAGCTTCGTGTTGACGTTGTTGTGATGCCAGCCTCGTGCTAAATATTTCCAACTTCATGTTGATGTTGTTGAGATTCTAGCTTTGTGCCGATGTTGTTAATATGCCAACTTTGTGCTAAAGATTTCTAGCCTAGTGTTGATGTTGATGATGCTCCAACCTTCGTGTTGTGATACTATCGTTGTTGATGTTATTGATGATGATGATGTATTAGTGTTATACTAATCCATGTTGATGCAGATGATGATTATGCCACTTTAACTTCTTGTTGAAGATGACGAAGATGATGTTATTTCACCTTTAATGCTAAAGAAGATGATGATGTTACTTTAGCCTCATGCTAAAGATGTTCATGATATTACTTTAGCCTGATGCTAAAGAAGATGATGATGTTACTTTAGCCTCATGCTAAAGATGTTGATGATATTACTTTAGCCTCATGCTGATGAGGATGATGATGCTACTTCAACTCCATGCTGTGAACAATGATGATGAGAAAAAATTCTGATGATTTATAGATATTTCAGTCAATGTTATATATGTTGTTGATGTTTCTGCCCTCTCTCTCTCCTGATGATGTTGTATTGAGTTGTGTTGGCCCTTGGTTATGGAAGAAAGTGAATATTACAAAAGAAAAGGTGAAATGCGAACTGCGCGGAAGACACAATGATTGATACTGGGTCGAAGTGAGAAAATGAGTAGAAAAGATGGAGCGAAGTAAGAGAAAGCAAGCTGTTGGATGAGGAGATCAAGGATGATAGATCAGAAAGGAAGACGGATCATGGAAAACTCAGCAAGAGGAAAAATCTATCGTTGGATGCTTTGGAGCACCTCGTGGGAAGGAAGGAAAGATAGGTTGGTGAAGCCATGAAAACATGGGTCAAGTTGACCTAGGGTTTTAGACACCTAGGGTATTGGCATCTAGGGTTTCAACAACTAGGTCTCGGCCTAAGGCTGTCAATGAGGTATTGTGATGTATAAATAAGGGTCAAGATGACCTAGGATGGGTTCGTCAGTTAGATGTGATGATTATCGATTGTTTTTATTGAGAGAGAAGTAGTGTGCTGAGAGAGCATTATGTATTGTAAGATCTTTAGCTGGGTGCGAAGATCAACCCTGCAACTGGGTGCGCAGGGAAGGGAGACAAGGAGACAAAGAGAAGGGATAAAGAGAGAAGATCCGCTAGCTAAGAGAGCAGATAGAAATGTATGCTTTCACCTAATATATTATAAAGCACAGTTTTGTGGACATAGCCCTAGGGAGAGGGTGAACCACGTATACCCTGTTTTTGTGTGTTTTTGGTGTTGTGTTATTTTCTCTGTTACTCTGATGATGCATTAGTATGTTAGATCTGATATATTACTGTGCGAAGTAGGTTTTTCTTTGGAAAGAATAATCTGATCTCTGTGCGTAGTTTCCTTGATTCCACTTGCATTTCCTCTGGTTGTAGACACCTGTGTCCTTCAACCCCCTATTGCTACTTTAGGTGAGACTGCATCTGCCTCACAGGTGTTTCCAAAAGGGCCAATAGTTAGGGATTGTTGGTGTGCTCTTAGAGATGAACCTTGGATCTTCCCCTGTGCCAACAAATGGTTCCATTTCCAGGACCAGGATCTTCTTGAGGGAATGTCAAGGTGGCTTCCATAAAAGACAAAGATTCATAAGTGGATAGAAGAAAAAGAGAAGGAATTTGTAGAAGCTCAGAATAAGAACCCTAATATTAGCACCGGAAATTGGTTGGGAAGGTATATCTTTAGTGATATACACGATATTTTATTTGGATGGATTCATAAGGAGATATACGAGTGGTTAGTCAGATTAGCATATATCCAGTTTGAGATCAGATCTAGACCACCTGTGGTTTGGACGTCAGTGTTGATCAAGAAGGTCAAGAGAGTTGATAACACCATGTCAAGAGAAATAGATCACTATTTTGATAGTAACATTGGAGGGTATATCACCGAGTTTTCTATTGACAGAGTAGAGTCATATAGACAAGCAGAGAGATATTTCTTTAAGGGACCAAGAGGAAAATTTTTACATTTTCTGAAGTTGAAGATCAAGATGCTATTACATGAGAAGAACATATTGAAGATAATGTAGTGGGTCAGATTGAAAATCTAATGTTCAAGAATTCAGACAATGACAACGACACAAAGGTTGGACATACGCACAGTGGAAGGACCTTCAGATAAGTTCCTTTGGCAAACTTGTTTGAGAAAGATCACAAATCTCTTCTACAGGAAGAAGGGTTTTATAGTGGAGAAGAGGAAGAGCTATTGAACAAGGAACATTAAGGGTCTGTTGGACCAAGAGAAGAAAAGACTAAAGAACCTCACCGAGAAGAGCCAGAAACTTCAGGAATTGTGCCGATTGTTGAAGTACATACTATTACTCCTCCTGTTGTTTCAGCAGCATTAAGTAACCAGAGTAACCTAAGTTATCAGAGCATTGGTACAAGTGGTTCAACACACACTCAGTTAGGAAGCCTAGGAATATCTATGGTAGATGAGATGAGGTTACCCACCTTTAAAGGAGATGGATCTAAAGATCCTAATCAACATTGGTTTCTATGTGAAGCCGTATGGAGTATTAATAATTTCACCGACGAAGCTGTTAAACGAGCTCAGTTTAGTACTACCTTGAGAGACCACACACTGAGTTGGTACATGAAACTTGTCCAAGGAATTGCACATCCTAAACTGCTAAATGAGATCAAGAATGAGTTGGTTGCAGAATTCAAGAAACCCAAGTCAGAATCATAATGCATTATAGAGTTGAAAGAAATCAAGCAGAGAGTAGCTGAACCTATTTGGGAGTTCGAGTGAGATCGGAAGAATGCATTACAGAGTTGAAAGAAATCAAGCAAAGAGTAGCTGAACCTATTTGGGAGTTTGATCAGAGGTTTAAAACCTTAACGAGCCGGTTGAATTTTCAGATCCCAGATGAGAAGAACAAGGAATGGTTCATTTCTGCTCTCTTACCACACATCAGAGTCCCTCTGATGCAATAGAAGATCGTTTCATAAGCTGAGGCACTAGATATTGCCATAAAGCTAGAATCATCCCCTATGGGAGAATCTAGCTCAAGTATGAGTCAAATCTTGAGTCAGCTAAATAGCTTATCACTACAGGTTGAAGATATGAAAAAAGACAAGGGAAAAGAAAAGAGAGAAGACATATGGTGCATTGGGTGCAAATAAGAAGGCCATGATAAAGAGAACTGCCCCCTATTTCATGAATACTTGGCTTCTAGAGCTCTGAGCCCTTTGAAGTATGTTACCCTACCTTGGTGCAAGGTATGTGGAAATAGACATTGCCCTGGTGAATTTTATTACATGAAAAAATATGTTCAGACACCAACAAATGTGCATTGCATGTTCTGTAAGTAGGTAGGGCATGATGATATGGATTTTAGGGCCTATGACCTCATGCATGAAAGGTCAAGGGATATATAAAAAATTCAAGGAGAAGTACAACAAGAAGGAAACACTACGCAATATAACTCCCCTGGGAGAGGAAAATTCAACCCTCATGGTGGATTCCAAGGAAGAGGAAGAGGAGGAGGTATGGGTTGAGGATGAGGACAGATAATCTGTTACAATTGCACCCAGCTAGGACACTTGGCAAGGGACTATCAGAACCCTTGTACTACTTGTAGCTATTGTAAATCCTTCGAGCATGTTATCGAGGAATGTCCAGCATTGCTAGCTAAACTTCAAGAGAGACAGGGACCTCAGTAGAACCCACAAATACAATTAATTAAAGCAGAACCTCACAGAGAAGATCCCATATTCACAGTTATCACTAGAGGAGGCACTGTTGTAGGATAAGACAGAGTGATCCAAGGAAAGACTACATAAGAATCGGGAGTTAGGAAAGTTGCAGAGAGGACACAAACTTTTGATGCAAAGAAAGAAAAACAAATGTTCGAAGAGGCAAGAAAATAATTCAGGAGAGACCAAGGTTCTTCATCGAAGATATGACTAGAAGTAAGAGAATGTGGAATGCCTCTTGAATTTGATCAGTCTTCTTCTCCCGGATATGGAAAAGAGGTGAGTAAACTTGTAAGTTTCTTGTATATGTTTATAAAGATGATTAAAGATGAGAAAGCTATACAAGAACTGCAAAATTTGGTCAGACAGTACGAGATAGGAAGAGTGGATCCTTTACTGAATAAATCAGTAAATCAAATATCCAAGAAGATAAGGAAAAATAAAGAACTACAATTGAATTCTCAGATTGGAGAGTATGATATAGACTATGTGCTCCTCGACATAGGGTCGGAGGTCAATGTCATGACAAAGCAGACCTGGGCACTGATGGGAAAACCTAAGTTGATGAAAAATAAAGAACTACAATTGAATTCTCAGATTGGAGAGTATGATATAGACTATGTGCTCCTCGACATAGGGTCGGAGGTCAATGTCATGACAAAGCAGATCTGGGCACTGATGGGAAAACCTAAGTTGATATATTCTCCTATCAAGCTTAGGATGGCTAATCAACAAGATGTAATCCCCTTTGGAAGATTGGAACATGTCCCTATGGACATCTACGGAGTAAGGACGTTTGCATATTTTGAGGTGATTGAGATAGTTGATGACAACTGTCCTTACACTGCGCTGTTAGGAATTGATTAGGATTTCAATAATTCCACTGTGGTCGACTTAAAGAAAATATGAATGACGGTTGAAGGAGATGGCCTTAGGGTCATTGCACCTTTATATCTCGATGAAGGTCAGAGATACATATAGCCGATCAGAGAAGAAGACCACGCATATGAACTGGAAAACATCTACAAATTAATAGCCAGACAACAAGATTACATTAATCTTATGACGGATGGGAATTTGAGCTGGAAAAGTGACATCACATGTTCATCAGATTCAAAAAAAGCAATGGATAACTGGTAGAACAAACTATACAAAGCATCTACAAGAAGATGCGCTAGATTAACCAGAGAAGTACGCTAGATTGACACAACAGTAAGTAACTTACCCACCTTTGATGGTCTGAATCTTTTAGAAACCTTCTTTTCAGACTTTGAAGAAAGTGTACCAATGCAACAATGAATATTGGCAATGGATGAGCCCCTGAAATATACACCAGCAAGATGGTGGGGGACACACAAAACCAACATTATAGACTGGGTAAAATGTTGCACTTTGATGAGAGTGCGATTTTCAGAGCAAATAGAAAGCTGTGAAGTTAGATACATGGGTCAGAGTTGTCGAAAGGACCATGTGTGAAGCTGCGAGGAAGTATGGAGAAACATTCCTCAAGAGAAGTGGGTGCACAAATTTGTCAACACGTTGGACGCAACCCCTATCAACTGGTACCTACAAGAAGAACTGCGCCTCATCACTACAAATTGGGAAGGTATGACCCATAACTTTGTCACTACATTTTTGTTTGAAATTCAATATCCCACAGTAGATCAAAAATTACAGGTCGTAAGACAAAAATCATTCGAGGAGGCACCTAGCCTCCCTTTGGAGAAAGGAGAGGATGAATGGATTGTGCCTCTTCATAAACTATAAGACTGTCACAACATCAATGCTGATGAAGATGATGATCCTAGGAAGGTGATCATCGCCGAAATAGAAGGTCGTAGAGATGTGGAAGGACCATGAGTTGAGATACCATTCATTGGACAAANNNNTCAAGAAAGTCAATATCGGAACAGAGAAAACATCGAATATTTCCAATGTTGGAGACTATTGGGATGCTGCCACTGTTGCCAAGATCACAAAATTTCTACATGAGTATCAATACTTGTTTGCAATCAAGTTCATTGATATGAAGGGAATTAAAGGGCCTATGGGAGAGATGAGGATCCCTTTGAAACCATATGCAAGACCAGTGAAATAGAGACCCTACAGATTGAACCCTAAACATACGGAGAAAGTGAAGGTTGAGCTCGACAGAATGCTGGAAGTAGGGATTATAGAACCCATCAAAGAATCAGAATGGATTAGCCCTATGGTGGTACAAGAAAAGAAGATAGGAGGGATCAGGATCTGCATAGATTTCATAAAGATAAACAATGCTTGTTTGCATGACCCATTCGCTACGACATTCACTGATGAAGTGTTAGATAATGTAGGAGTCCAGGAGGTATATTCTTTTACAGATGGATTTTCAGGATACCATCAGATATGGATTTCCAAGGAAGATCTCCATAAGACCATGCTTTCAATAGAATGGGGATCTTACCAGTATATAGTGATGTCATTTGGATTGAAGAATGCCCCAACCATCTTTTCCAGGGTGGTGGTCGAAGCATTCAAGGAGTTTTTACATAAATTTCTAGAAGCATACTTTGATGATTGGACTGCTTTTAGTTTATTGAAAAATCATATTGAATGTTTAAGGCTAATGTTGGGAAAATGTAGGCAGTGTTAGATTTCTTTAAACCTAAATAAATTCATCTTATTTTCACCATTTGGAGTGTTGTTAGGTCATATTGTATGCAAGAGAGGATTGCTGGTAGATCCATATAAAATTGCCATTATAGTTGATCTGCCCCCTCCTACTTCAGTCAAATAGCTGTGCACTGTGATGGGACATACTGGATACTATAGGAAGTTCATCAAAGGCTATGCATAGATTATTGCACCCATGGCGAATATTTTGAAGAAATACTATCAATTTCACTGGACATTAGAATGCCAACAGAGCTTCGACATGCCGAAACAAAAAATGGTTACTGCGCCTATTTTGGTTTTCCTAGATTGGATTAAGGAGTTTCATGTGCATATCGATGCATCTTCCATTAAATTAGGAGCTGTGTTAGCACAACCAAGAACAAAAGACATCGACCACCCGTTAGCCTTTACTAGCAGAAAGATATCAACAACTAAGGTTAATTAAACCACCACTGAGAGAGAAGGGTTATCCATGGTGTATGCGCTACAGAAGTTCCGCCACTACTTGTTGGGAGGACACTTCAAAATTTTTACTGATCACTCAACGCT
>CBVK0100856588.1:0-10305 GCA_900067695.1 Picea abies | reverse complement strand
GTGGAATTTACAGTGCACCGAGGAGCTGTAGAGGTTTTGGGCTCGGAGGGCTAGGACATCCATTGATGTCCTAGGGCTAGGCGTTACTAGTCGGCAGGGAGGTTGGTTTTGGGGTGTCCTAAGGAGCAACATCACGTTCAAGCTAAGGAAGCAAGCGAAGGGAGCAAGCTGCAGATAGCATGAGAGTGAGGTATGTAAATTCAAATTCATGGATGGTTTACTTATATTTATTACTTATTGCCAAATTCTACTTGCATGTGTTAGCGTAAGTGTTGAGATAATTTGAAAAAAATTTAAAAGTTTATTTCTTTGTAAAGCTTATAGAAATTACAGGAATTACAGTAATTTGGTAGAAATTTAAACGTTAATTCAAATCTGATTATTACAATACGAGTAAGAATTTGTCAATTCATCATACAATTTCACATCATAAGAAATTACTCAATCATCTAATTTCATTCCATTATGAAATCATTACTAATATCATAACATGTGAGTGTAATAATCCACTTAGTAATTATATAATAATAATAAAGATAGGTGATAATCATTATAATAACTATAGTAATCATCATTTTGTTATCTTAAATTAAATATATCAATGTATAATTCTCATACTATAAAGGACTATCTAAGGAACTCCTTATACAAATGTACTTTCTCTTTTAATAGCTCAAAGCTACTTAATTAAAATTATTTCACTTTTAGACAATTGTCTTCTCTTAAAGAGTTCAAGCAATAATAAATTTGATGTTCTTACATCTAGACAAAACTTATTTCCTATTAAGATTTCAAGAATATAAATTTATTTTATGATTATCAACAATTACCATTATTATTAGAATTTAATAATTTACTAAGGTCAAGTCAATGTATTCTGTTCACCATTGTTTCTCAAAAAAACATTTTTTTTTTTAAGACTTTGAATCCATCTAAACTCTTATTATATACCATAATATTATTTTATATTTTCATTCTAACTTATCTCATTCTTCCAATCCTAAAACAATCTATCGTTCTAACTTATCACTCTATCATTCTACTAAATAACATCACCCTTTTTTCCTTTAAGTTTTACCATATCTTTATTACCGTAGATGGTTACTTCCAACATTTTTAATAGAAAGTATTTTATTAGTCTCTATAAAGTTGATCACTAAATGGTTTCATTATCATTATTCATAAGCAATTCAAACCATTACACAATCAATTAAATATTTGATCCTATCATTTATAGATAAACTCAAGGAGATAGAATGATATAACGGTAATACTAACTCACTTAATTATACAAATATTCATTCTCACAAGAATAAATAGTATATCTGATCGTCAATATGTAACGACCTACAAATTCCAATTTCCAGAGTCGCTAAAATTATGCAGAGACCAAACAACTTCAGTTCTCATTGAATATAATAAATCTTTGCAGCGACTACATTTAATTTCAAGCTAAGGCATGCAAATAATTATAATGCATCGACTATATCAAATTTGAACTTGGAGGTAAAATTGGACCCAAAACATCCTATAGTTCCAGATTGAAATTATTCTTATCACGGCCATACGAAACTTTAATTTCTGGATTGGCAATAAATATTACAAGCATCGATATTCTAATTTGTGCATTACCCATAACTAGACAACGACCACACAAAATTAGTTTTCAAAGTGTAAAATTATGCAGCGACATAATGAAATTCGCAACTTCCGGATTGTAATTAATTGAGAATAACTATACAAAGCTCTGATATCCAGAATTGCAAACAAGTTTCATAGAAATCTAAATTATGGAATTTGCAAAAACTTTTAAATGCCTATACGATATTGTAATTTTTCGAATTTGCAATAATAAGTTAAATGACCAACGTTAATAAAAATTTAGGATTTCAATTAATGTTAAAAGACCATAAGGTTTCTTGATTTTCATATTTGCAATCAAGTTATACAGTCACCAATTAAAAATCTAACTTCCAGATTTTTTTTCAAATTAGATTTTTCAATGACCAACAAAATTCTAACATTCGAAAGCTGACAAGACAACTACTGTACACTATCTGAATTCTCCGATTGCAAATGTCTTGATAGCGAATCTACACAAATCTAAACTCAGGAAAAGTAAACTAATTTTGAGAGCGACCCTAAATCTTAAATTCCAGAATGCAACAAAATATAAGTTCGGATCTACAAAAAATTGTTAGTGATCATACCAATTCAATTAGCTTATTGTGGAAAGAATTGACGATCTCCAACATTTGTAGTTTAGGATTGGATAAAAGTTTGCAGGGATCCCAAAATGTAGATCCCAGAAAACATACCAACATGCAGCGATTAAGCGAATTCTAAGTTTCTGGATTTGCCAATAATCTTTGAAAAGACCACACGAATTTGATAATTCGTATTTGCAAATAAGCTTGACATAGACCATACAATTCCCTAATCTCAAGATCTGGGAATTATTAAGGAAGCGATCATAAGGAAGTATGCAATTAGGCATGTAAATTCATGAGCAACATTTATTTAAATATCAGAGCACAGACTATGCAAATTTAATAGCATAGAATCATAGGAAGTTCATAATTCTTGGGTGGTAAATAGTTTGATAGTGCGCAATCAACAAATTTTGAATTTCGTCTTTGTAATTTTAAATCGATGCCAAATCAAGTTGCAACTAGTTCACGATGACCATAATAATTTCCAAACTCCACTTTGCCTAAAATTGACAACGATCAAAATTTCATAGGTCAAGGTATGTAAATTAAATGGGTAACAATAAAAAGGATTAAGATTCTGGACTGTATAATAAATTGGCAGCGTTCAAAGAAACTATGAATTTTGATTTTGCATTTGAGATTGGAAGTGAACAAATTAAATTTTGAAATTCGAAATATAAAATAAATGGTAGCGAACACAGAATTTCAATCCTAGACTATACCGTGACTCTTCAACTAACTTTCCAATTAAATTTCAGAAATACAACAAGATTCCACAATGTTTTTGTAAAACTATAATATACAATTCTACTCTTATTACATTTTTAAAATTTAGAATAAAATATCGGCACGGGCGAAGATGGAAATTGAATATGTCGTTCGACAAATTGCGCTCCTTATTTACTTTCGCTTGCTCAACTTCACTGGTACCTCCCAGTCAACTCTAGGGGCACTCTTCTCCCTCCTTATCCCCCGAGACACAAAGGAGGAACACACAAGAAACCAACAAACAATAGCTCCAAGCTTGTCTCGCAAGGAAGAGCTTCCACTCTATATACAATCTTGGTATCCCAATGCTCACAAGTAAAACACAGTCCACAAAATTTTGGCAGCATAAAATTACCAAGAATAAGTGAGATCCATTTCCCTTCTACCACATTTGTTATATACAAAAATCCTCAATGACACATGTCCCCATGCACAATTAATTATCTTTTTAATTAATTTAATTAGTGTTATTCACCCACACACTTACACCCTCTCTCTCTCCCCAAGTTGCAAAAGTAATTACAAATTTTATTTTATTTAAAATCCAATTTCCCTCACATTTCCCAAATGTGTTCTTATTTTTTCTCTTAGTTTTCCCTTTGTTCTCCAAATTGTCATTTAATGAGTGTCCCCTAACTAGATCTTAGTTAGAGTTGGATTATGAATCTTTTTTTAGTTAGACTTAGTGGTATCTTGACTCAAGATAAGTATTATATGTGTACACATATTCTCTCATGTTTTATTCAATTTCTATTTTAAAATCCATTTTATTAATTTCATGCACATATGCAATTTATTCATTGTTTTAAATTTTTATTTATATTCTTCCTAGAGTTTGATTTTATTTTAAATCCTTTTAATTTATTTAATATTTTAACTATTCCCATAATTAAACTTAGACTTGAACTTAGGCTTTGACTCTTGTTAGGCTTTTAGGTTTGTAATTTACTGATTATTTTATTCTAACAAAGTCTAAAAGTTTTAATGTTTTCTAGTCTACCTAGATTTATTTGACTCATCTTTTAATTATGCGACGTTCCCTTCAAGATGCACCTCCATTCTCCAAGGGTTCCACTCTGCTTAGACTAGTTTTGGAAGTTTGTCCAACCCTTGGAGTCAACACTCCATTTCGTCAACCTTGTGAGAGACTAAGGGCTTCTAAGGAATAAGGACTCTACTGTATTGCACGCCTCTTAGAAATATTCATGAGAGAGTGTCTCAATCCACCCTCACGACATCATGGACCTCTTGAACTAGGTAATCATTAACCTACCATTTAGGACACAACGAGAGTGCTAGTAGGCTGTGGCAAGGATCTTGCCCCACCTCTCCCTCAATGGCTGGTTTCTTTGCATGGCCCCTTTACTCATTATGTGAATTGGATTAGCAAGCATCATCAAGCTCACATCCATTGAAATAAACCAATGTCAATAATCCATATACATAAATCATATTGAAATCTATCATACATCATATGTTCATAAAATGAAATACTTAAACAAATACAATCCACTCTGTGGTTCAATACAAAATCCAAGGAAGTCCATTGATTCCATCAACATCCACAACATGTCATGTGTCGTGTACACTTAGGAAAACTCATGAATAGCATATGAAATATATATATATACATAAAATTGACAATAAGTCACAACACATCATCATCATCATCATCATCATATATATATATCGAACGAGATCATAATGTACCATAACCGGATCACTTGCACACAAGTTTCCTTAAAGAATATGTCAATAAAAGTGTGCTCAAGGGAGCAGAATGTTACATACACCCCCTCTTGTTTTAAACTTTTTCCCAAAGTTTTTATAGTATATAAATGCAAGTAAACAAATGTATCGGACATTGATTGATATATATAAGCTATCGAACAATTAAGGAAATGATTCACCCATCTCGTATGAGTCCTCCCAGGTAGCCGAGTGTGGGCTATAGTTGTCCCATTGGACCCTAATCTGATCGACTATTTGACATCGTTGATGTCGAATGCAATGGTCTAGAATGCGGATTGGCTCCAACATGCATAGCCATTTTTGTTTACTTCTGTACATACAAAGCACATCGATGAGTAGAACATCAAGGATGATGTTCCTTTAAGGAGGAGGGGATTGTAATGCTCATGTTTCCCCCAGCTTGTAAATATGAATATAACTTTCCAAAAGACTGTGGCACACTTAATATGTGTGAATGTTGGGTTTGATGAACCTTTTGTTATAAACTGTAATGTATGTATTTATGTTATTAATTAAAAATGGAGAGTGTTTCATAACTCTTGAAATGGGGGTTTTCCAAGTTAGACCATGATTCTATGGCAGATATGGTGAGTAGAACCATAAATGGTTTAGATGACCCCCACCAAACAAGTACCTTAATGGATTTAATTTC
The DNA here is from genome assembly GCA_900067695.1 of Picea abies. Lineage (NCBI taxonomy): Eukaryota > Viridiplantae > Streptophyta > Pinopsida > Pinales > Pinaceae > Picea > Picea abies. The sequence goes on along the minus strand of CBVK0100856588.1, from coordinate 4,920 downwards.
TCAGAGGAAAAACAGTCCTCTGACGCAGAAATGAGTTACAAGTCAAGATGGTAGTTGGGAAGCCCTCCTCAAGAGTTAAAAAATAGATTCAAAGAGTACCCATCTACAAGGCTTCCTGACCTGACCATGAACTGGGGATTCTGACCCATGCAATATTGCTGAGGAAGGAAAGAAAGGAAGTGAATTTGTGGGCATAGGTATATCTACGAAGAGAGGAGAGTGGATGCAACTCTCAAGTTTAGAGGAGAACCAAGAAACAAGCTCGTTCTGGGTGCAAGAAGTTGTTGGTAGCGTTTTTAGCCCAAGTTGATAAATGGGGCTGCAAACAAGATGAGTGATTGTGGAAGCACTTGTCATAGAGCCCTTTTCTTGGTAGACAGAAAATCGTTGTGCCAAGTTCTTGTGGGATAAGGAGAGTAACCTTTGTCCCTAGTGGTTGCTAAGCAAGAATAAAGATTCTCTCCTAGGGAGTAGCCAATAATAAATCCATTTAGGAGTGGTTGTGTGTATGGTTGGGTGGAATCAGGAACCCATTTCAATAGTTGATTCATGATTCTATTTTCTGATAAGTATTTTCATACTTTGTGTAGTGGAATGGAAGTAATAGTTTAATGCTTGTGTTTATGGTTAAATTTTACATTGTTTGATAAATCATTAGAAATGATTTTATTCTTCTGTAAAATTATGTATTTACTGTGTCCATGTTTAACTCTTCTTGGTAGCAGGATAATTATTAGAAATGGGTCTTTGAAATAATTTAAGAACAAATTTGTGATTTATTTATTTGTTGAGAAACCCTTAGGGAAATCTTCCCAAGGAATGATTTTCATAATATAGGAGTCTGGGAAGACTTTGCTAGAAATCACCCATTGCAAGTCACTAAGTTCAAACTATGTGGAAGGTGGGCACCTCCTTCAAACCCTTAACAAGTGTAACTAAGGGCTCATTTCCATGGTTCTAACCAAATTGTGGCTAAGAGTTGAGCGTGTAGTCTCAAGGCTTGTCCAAGATACCATATGATCAAGGTCTCAGAACCCTTAGCTAGGCTCGAAAGGAGTTAAGATTTTCTAATTTTAGAACTCCAGGAATTTAGGATACGGGGTCTTATGGCCTTACCACTCTCAAACCAGCCGAAGGAAACCTGTTGGTTCGGTTACCAATAAGGTTAACTGACATCTAGCGGTTTCCCTAACCATGACTATTATCACTGAAATTCCATCTACAACATCGTATGCAAATGGTTACAGGAATACAACATCTCCAAACACTTATTAGTTTACCTGCAACACCAAAAATGCATTTCCAAGAGGCAAAAACTATACAACTGGTAAAAAAATTGACATGCGCTAAAACACTAAGGAAGCACGCGCATAGTGCGTGATCCAAAGAAGCTCGTAGAGTGCACAATGCACCATATGCACGACTGTGTACAAGAAAATCCACACACTCCTATGAACGACGCATTTATGATTCTTTTCATCCCCTCACCCACTTTTGGACCAACTCCCAACTTGATTTGACCCTCAAATCCAAGATGAATCTGAATGGGGTGTTGGTCAAAGACATAAAGGGCCCCTTGTCCACACTAAGAACCAGTTGGATATTTCCTCAAAGACATGCTATAAAAGGAGGCCATGGGTGCACTAAGAACTTAAGAATTTCATTGTATTGTTATGTTGTCTCTATCCTCCTTCAAGAAACCTCTTTTCTTCTTGGAGCATTCTAGCAACATCTCAATAAGCTATTCACCTCACCTCTTGAGGGAATAGGCTTGGACTTCTTCACCATTTTCTTTCTAGTTTATCATTGTAGGAAGAGCTCTCAAATAGGGGATTCAAGAGCCCTCCCAAGGAGGAAGAGGGGATCTATCAGTCCTCTTATCTCTACAATGTTTTCCAACAAATATAGTTTTCCATTGGTGGCATAATCATTCATCATTTGGTTGATTGATTTTGGTTCAAAGTTCCTTATGAATTTTAGTTTTATTTCCTTAGTTATTTATTTAGTTGTTTCTAGTTTAGTTTTTTGTTTATTTCATGTTCTTGGATTGTTTAATTCATACACTAACCTCTGTCTTGTCTAGTAGGCCCAACTAGACTTGTAAGTTCCCTTCTTTTTCTCATTCAAGTGATGAAAAGAGGACTTTAAAATAATCCAAGTAAAGTGTTCCTAACACCTTAAGGTAGGGAGATACCCATGAAGAGTTGAAGGCCAAGGTCTGATTGTTCTGTGCATTCCCCCTAGAGTCACCCAACTCTTGGAAGGGATCCATCCTGTGACCCATTTTTGAGGATGAAAATCTAAATGTCACACTTTGACTGAGGTACCTACTGGACAAATTTTAGGACATCTACCCAGGTGGAAATTGTGGGCTACAATTGCATCTTGATTATATTTTATGTGGCTATTGGGAAATATCACCAGATCTTTTGAGATATGCACCCTCTACCCCTCATTATAACTGATTGTTTCATCCTTTACTATTTCCTCTTCTAGTGGCTTCAGACCCCACTATTGAGTGCCATTGGAAGGTTTGGTTCTATTTGAGAGGAAGGATATTACGTCTTTTTAAGACATGAGCATTTGTTTTCTTTGTTCTCCCACGCGGAAAAAATCCACCTGCCTACATGTATGCTTCTTTTCAATTCATTTATGTATGATGCTCATTTGGTTACATACAATTGTGAGATATATTGTGAAGGTCCAAATTATACAAGTCTCTTGTTCATTCATTGCTCTCATCACCATTTGAACACATTCACTTTTCTATTTGAACGTCATAGAGGACCCACAGAATCCTTGTCATTCCAGATGCTTGCAAAACCTCCCTCCTATCCTAGGAGGTGTTCCTAGTCTTGCCAAGTCATCATCTCAACCATCTCATACCCATGTGAGCACTACTATTTTTGGATCAACTTTTCTTGGTTCCACTTTACTTGGGTCCAATTCCCAAGGCCAACCGTCCACTAGGTATCCTTTACAAGGAAGCGGGGGGGCAAACTTCCTCTCAAAGAAGAAGTACAACCATGGCTCAAACTTATCCTCCACCACCAGCCCCCATGCCATATTTGGTGTCTCTCAATATCCCTGATTTGAGTAAACTCACGAATGACCCTATATTGCATGACCCCACATGGCCCAATATGCCTACCAAACTACCTTCGGACATTCCCAAGTTTGAAGGAAAGTCAGAAGAAGATGTTACCAACCATGTCATGACCTTCCACTTATGATAATGTTTAAACAACATCATGGAAACCTCTATCCATTTATGTTTATTTCAGCGCACACTCACTAGTCCATCAGCCAAATGGTATGTAGACGAAAAATCAGAGTCTCATACAACTTTTGAATCCTTGGCCAAAACATTTTTAACCTTCTTTCAATTACCAGTTCATCATGAAAATGGTCTAGAACTACTCTCTAAGTGTAAACAATCCTCAACCATGCATATCGTTAGCCACATTGATGAATGGCGTCAACGACGTAATTTATGAAAAGCTAAAACCACCAAAGAAAAACACCTTGATTGATTTCTTAGATCACTCATATCTATCCTTTCCAAAGACGTTGCCTCTGCCTTCCCCCAATTTGAAGAGGAAGCCATCAAGAAGGATCAACAGTACAACGTCATTTATGCCTAGTTAGGTTACTTATACATAGTGATACCTGACGCCTAGAGAGTCATACCATTTGTCCATGACAAACCCAGGATGTCTCATGCAACGGATGGATTGATTGGTACCATGAAACAACACAATCCATACATAAAACCACCACCTATGTACGGTACACCCAAATATCCACCGATGTATGGAGGTCCACCTAATTACCATCCTCCCCCATATCAACATACAAAACTTGTTTCCCCTCCTCCACCCATAAGTGGACCCTTGCCGACACCCATGATGCACCTAGTCTCCCAACCAAATTTAGGTACCCCTCTACCTCAGCCTATAACCGGGGAACTAGTGAAAGCACTACACCTTCCTATGCACCCTACAGATCATTGCAACAAAATAATATGTATTTTGCATTTCCTCATCGTCCGTAGCCAATTTCTCTTCCAGAAGGACAACCACACATTGGGGTTAACTTTGTTTAGCCCTCTCCCATTCATCAATTTCAAAACTTTGAACAGCTGAATATGGAAGATCTGGCTCAACAGTCAAATAATGCCAAGAATAAATGGAAAAACTGAAAAAATAATAACCCAGGACCAAGGGGAAATAACCCCCAGCAAAACCAACCACTCGGGGTCAACCAGAACCAGAGTAACCAAAACCCCCAAGGGGACAATAACACAAAATTTCAAGGGAGGAACAACAAAAACAACCTCTGGATGAACTTCCCTTGTTCTCTTTGCAGTGATCATGGTCATTATACTCACCATTTCCCCCAAATTGCCAACTTCAAACAGATTAAAGGCTCCATGAACGTGCCACGTCCTCCAGTGCCGCCTACCCCTCAGCAGGCCCCACAACAGTATTTGCAACAACCACCCCCAGATCTATTGCAAAACTCTATTCCACACCAAGGTGTGATGAATACCTAACAGGAGATGCATCTCGCCCCACCAAAGATGCCACAATATCAAAACCCTGGAAATCCAGTGGATTGCAATATCCTCTTAACTAGCGAAGAATAAATTATTCTGGAAACATGCATTCGTCAATACAATGCACCCCCTGAATATAGTCCCACCACTTTGGACGCAGTTCCAGCTACATATGGACTGTTAAGAACCAAATATCAATATAGCATAAAAAAACCTCAGAATAAGTACTCAATGCCTTCAAAAAGAGATAATTTCAGATAATAAGCCTCTTCGAGGGGGAAACCTCCTTTTACCCCACATAAATTTTCAAGTACAAGATGATTCCAAATGAAAATGTCTCCTTGGTATATATAGGAGACTAG
>CBVK0100856554.1:0-10059 GCA_900067695.1 Picea abies | reverse complement strand
AAGAGGTGCTCCCCCTCTTCAGGATCTACTGGTTCTTCTGGTTGAATTGTTGCAACCACGATAGTAGCAATGGGTTCTGTGTCGATGATTTGTCTGTTTTCAATATTTTCTGGATCAGATTCTGAATCAGGGTTTGGCTCCTTGTGTTTGACCTTGGCCATGAATGAATGTTTTGAGTGACATTCGTTGGTGTTGTGCCAGGGGTTTTTATGGAATTCGCACCACTTCCCAGTGTCATTCTTCATCTTTCCTTTACTCTTCTTGTCTCGTGTCTTGGACTGATTTTCAGGAGGTTGTTGGTTATGGCCATCTTTACCATGCTTTGGTTGTTGCATATTTGTAGACCCAAACTCCCATTTGTTATGGTGCCTAAATTTTTTCTCGATTTTGACATCATATCGATAGGCAACTCCCAATGATGATATGTTTAGGAAATCCATTTAAGTTTGGATGTACCTATGCAGATCCCCATGATATTTTAGAACTAGATGTCGCTTAGAGTATTTGATACCTAGCTTGGTGTGCAAGGTATGGAAAGTATTTGTGAACTCTGACACTGTTTGGCTCTTCTCTTACCACAATGTGGTCCATCTCATGTATTGTTCTTCATAGTTATCAACAAGGTAGTGTTGTTCCTTCAATGCATCCACAAAAAAAGCCCATGTGGGCTCGACCCCATATATTCTAGATTCTTATGTGGAACTTTGCTCCCAGTAAGTTTCCCACCAATGTTTGAAATGGGGGAGAGCCTTAAAGAGTGAAAAGGTGATATTTTCTCTATTAGAAAAATTGTGAACAGAGAAATAACCTTCTAGTAGATTTAACCATTTTTCTAAGGCATTTGCATCTATCTGACCTTCAAATATGAGAATATCCCAAGGTACAATGTATGTAAAAAAAGAACTAAAAATTATTAGGAAATTGTTTCCTTCACTCCAAAATGACTGCACCGAGAATGGAACTTCTTCTCAATGAAGGTCTTGGTGAAGATGTATATAGTCTGTTTTGCTAAAGGATAGAACTACAAGTCGATGATCCCCTCCTGTACTAAGTCCCAGATGTAGTGCATGTGTTTCACCATGTGCTTCATCCGCTTCCTATGAAATGGATCTCTACATAAATTCAAAGTGCTTTGGTTGTCACACCAGATGACGATCGATCGATGAAACTGAATGCCAAACTTAGTGAGAAAATGTTGTAGCCACATAGCCTAAATGGTTATGTTAACTACCCCTTTGTACTCTACCTTGGCTGAAGATAGAGAAATAGAATCTTGCTTCTTGCTCGACCAACAAATGGACTTGGAACCCAGACTGAGTGAGTAACTAGATGTGGAATTGCGATCAATGCTATCTCTAACCTAGTCATAATTAGTGAACTTGATGAGGTCCAATGTAGAGTCTATTGCATAGTGAATTCAAAAGGTGATGGTTCCCTATACATATCGAATGATACGCTTTGCAACCTTCCAATGTAGCCCATGCAAATCTTGCATGAACCTGGAGACTGCTCCAACTGCATAAGAGAGGTATGGTTTGGAGTGTGTGAGATACAACAAGATCCCTACTAGATGTCTATATAGTGTGTTGTACATGAGCGGATTGCCCCCTCCATCCTCAAGTCTGACCCTTGATAGAAGGGAGTCAGGGAAAACTTGTAGTCTATCATGTGAAATATCTCAAGGAAATCTCCTGCATACTTGGCCTGAGACAGTTTGATTCTTGATGCATCTTGAATGATATCGAGACCAAGGAATAAATGTAATGAAACCACGTCCTTCATAAAGAACTTATTGTGTAGGATCCTATTGATTGTAGAAATCATTGAATTCGAGCAACCGATCATCAACAAATCAACAACATACAGAACTAGGAGTAGAAGTGAATCAATCGTCCTGAGCATGTAAACATTTGGGTTTGACTTACAATGTACAAAGTTTTGTGACAATAGCTAGGAGTCCAACTTGGAATACCATGCCCTTGGAACCTTATTGAGGCATCCTCCATGTAGATATCCTCGGAGATATCTACGTGAAGAAATGCATTCTTCATGTCCATCCGATGGACTTCCCATACCCTTGTTTGTTGCAATGGAAAGTGCCAAACTTATGGAATCCATCTTCGATACAGGAGTGAAGGTCTCATCATATTCAATGTCATGCACCTATTGAAAGCCTTTGGAAACTAGTGTGGTTTTGTATCTACTAACATGTCCATCCACTGCGCTCTTGGTCCTGTAGACCCATCTACACCTGGCAAGTTTCTTTCTTGCAGGAAGTGGAACGAGATCCCAAGTATGGTTATTAAGGAGGGAGTTGTACTCATCTTACATGGAGGACTCCCAAAAGGGATTCTTGGTAGCCTCTCCATAAGACTATGGATCTAAAGATTGAACCAAGAAAATATTCTTGGGTGCCATTAGTTCAGTGGCGGTGAGTGCAAGAGGAGGCTCCTTGAAATCATATAGAGTCCTCCTGGTATTAGTTGGATCCCCAACAAGATCTCCTGCATCTTGAAGAGTAGTCTTGGCCCACTTGGACATCGACTCTGGCTCTGCATTTTGCATCTGCATGCACTGACTCTGCATCTCATTGTACTGAATCTATATATGAATCATATGAATCCTATTAATTAGAAATATCATCTGAAGAAGAGTCATCATGTGCATTCTCATAATCTTTGACAGGTGGAAGAACAAAAGTGTTTGCATGTGATTGTTGAGGTACATGCAAGACACTTTCCTCAAATTGGACACTACACTCAATGATGAGTTGTTTTGAGGAGAGATCAATGAGTCTATATCCCTTCACACTGTCGGGGTATCCAAAAAAGATACACTATGTACTCTGTGGCTCAAGTTCCTTCCTCTTCTCAAAGGGAATCCTAGCCCATGCACGAGAATAGAATATATAAAAGTGGGTAACTTCTGGTTAAAGGCCACTCCAAGCCTCGTAGGGGGTCTTATCCTTGAAATATATATGGGGATATATGTTTTGTATGTAGGTTGCACAATTAAGTGCTTCAACCCATAATATGGGGATATATGTTTTGTATGTAGGTTGCATAATCTCTGTGGAAGTGACTTTGCATGCAACATGAACAATGCCATCTCTTTCAGGGATCCATTTTTCCTCTCAACCACTCCATTTTTCTGCGGAGTATAAGGAACTGTGTGCTGCAACTGAATCCCAGCCTCAATAAAAATATTTTGTATCTCATGGTTTCCATACTCCCCCCCCATTATCTGTTCATAGTACTTTACTATTCTTTCCTGACTATGTCTCAACAAGGGATTTGAAATATTTGAGGTGTTGAAAGACCTATGATTTTTTCTTGAGAAAGAAAGTCCATGTGAAGCATGAGAAATCATCGACAAAAATGAGCACATACCTTGCTTTACTAATCAATGGATGCAGAAAAGGTCCCATGAGGTCACTATGGATCAGATCCAAAGGAAATAAAGCCTTCTGAGTCTTTCCTTTGTCGAATTTCTCTTGAGGGTGTTTTCCAATAACAGATCCCTCACAAATTCCTTTGGAGAACTGGATGTCAAGTAGACCTATAACCATTCCCTACTTGCTAAGTTGTTGCATATATTTGGAATTTAAATTCCTGAACCTTTCGTGTCATATCCTACTGCTTTCATCAACATGGGTAAGCAATAATGCAGAATGTGGTTCAATAAATTCAGAAAATGTGTAGAGTCTAGATTGATGATTTACCTCACCAGTTGTAACCTTGGAATTGGTTTACATGTCATAGATATCCACAAGAATTAGGTGTGAATGTTAGTCTTTTCATGGTGTTGGATTTTATCATCTGATATACAGAGAGAAGATTGATGGAGAATTTGGGAATATGTAGCACATTCTCAAAGATTCCATTTGTGAGTTCAATTCTCCCTTTTCCAGTGACCTCAACTAGAGAGTTGTCCCCCATTAGAATAGGAGGACCTTTTCATTTTCCAGTGAAGAGTAGACTTCTTTTGTGGCTTCCATGTGGTGTGATTCTCCTGAATCTACAATCCAAGCATTAGGAGAGGAGTTGATGGCAATCAAAGAATGGCTAGAATTATCTTTCTTGGCATTTTGATCTTCTGGCTTCTTCTTTTTGGCACCCTCAGGGATGTGATCTCCAAGGTTGTTTTGTTGAATTATTTGGGACATTTTATCTATTTGTTTCTACATACATGCATATTATGAATAGAATCCTTTATGGCAGTAAGTGTGTTTCTCCCCTTTTCTTCCCTTTCCACCTTTGGATACGGAGGAATCCTTGAAGGGTTTTGAGTACCCTTCCTTCTTTGGATTTGCACGTGCCTTCCTTTTGTCTTGTTTTTTAAATTTTTTATTTTGGTGACCGCTACCATCTTGCACAACAAGTGCATGTGCCTTTGGGCCTTTGTTTTCTCCCATGTTGATGAGCTTGTTCTACTCTTGTGTCAGAGACTCAATAAATAACTTAAGAGAGGGAATCTTCCAGGTGGCTCCAGAGGCAAGCCTAGATGAATGAAATATGGGTACAAACATTGAGTATTCTGGACCAAGTTTGGAAATAATGGTAAGAACTATTTTTTTCTCCGTAGATTTATCAGCCCCATAAGCCTTGAGTTTCAACAACAAATCCTTATATTTGGTAAAGAAATCTTGGATATTGTCGAAGGTTTTTAGATCCAAAGTGAGAAATTACACCTCAATTATATGTCCCCTCATCTCATCATGCTTGCCAAAAATTCCTTCCATGGTGATCCAGACTTCATTGGGGGTTCTACAAGAGGATATGTGAAAGAAGAGCTCAGGAGAAATGAGATTGCAAATAGTTCCAAATGCTTCATCCATCCGACTTAGATACTTGGATTTTTCTATGGCTAATGTGGGTTCGGTATTTGTGTCCATGGTTAACTTGTATAATACTCTGCTTCGAAGATGCACTATCATATTGTCCTTCCATGCAAAGAAATTGTATGGTGTAAGAATGAATTCTTTTGGAAATTCCATTTTTCCCGCTGTCTTCAATCTTCGATACCTGCAAAAAGAATCTGGCATGTATTTTTCCTAGCAATCCATTGGCCTTGATACAATGTAAATGTGGATGAACATGCATAGATAATATCTATCTAGCAAGAATACATACACAGTTTGCAGAGAAAAGAGAAAATATGGAAACGAGAGAGTGAGAATCAAAGAATTTGCATTAACCAAATGAATGAATGATAATTTACACATGATATAATCAGTACAACTCACATAATGCACATTGGAGGAGAATAAAATGCGCCATAGTGGTGGTATAGAGCAATCTGGACACACACCAACAATTACGGAAGTAAAATGCCACCTAGTTTGAGTTAACTCGTCTCTTAGCCTTCAGTTAACTGACTGAAACATAGTGAAGTGAGGAGGAGATCATGGAATCATGAGTAATACGCTAGTATGGTGATAATCCCAAGGACAATGCGCATAAGTATATGACAATCCCAATGTTGCATGGTGATGAAACCAATATGGCATTAAGACTCCACTCAACTAATCAAATTAAAGTTTGAACTGAAGAGAATATTCTCCTAGAATGTAGGAAAATAAATATTCTCCCTAAACTATAGGAGACTGAATAATGACTAATAAACAAAGGTAAAACCTTAGGAAAAATAAATCCTAGGTGTGTGTGAAGTATATCCAATAGACAATACGGAAAAATCATTTTTATTGGCCAAATCTTAGACATGATGTTCATAAGTACATCAAATCTTGCACTGTCTCTGCCATTCCTAAGCCCTCCATCAAGAAACATGGGTTGTACACCCCTCTTCCTACTCCAAATAGGCCTTGGTAGTCCATCTCCATGGATTACATGTCTGATATGCATTCAACCAAGCATGGGAATGACTGTTTCTTCGTGTTCATGGATCAGTTCTCTAAGATGGAATTTTTGGCACTTTGCAAGAAGAGCATCACAACCGAGGTCACTGCCAAGATCTTCTTTGAACATGTTTGGGTTCATTTTGGACTCCCATAGAGCATTATTTCATATTGAGACATTAGGTTCCTAAGTAATTTTTGGTCCAACCTATGGTCGATGATGGACACCAAGCTGACCAAATAGTCCTCCTTCCACCCACAGACTGATGGAAAAACAAAGGTAGTCAACATGATGATTTTCCATATCCCAAGGATGTACAATTCCAAAAATCCACACACATGGGGTGAGATCCTTCCTTATGTTCAACATAGCTACACCATAGCCCTCCATATCTCTATTGGCCATAGCCCTTTTTAGGTGTGCTCAAGGTTCTATCCATTATCCCCCATTGATGTAGCTCTTCCCATTGCAGCTACACAGGAAGAGTCCTCCCATGCTAAGATAGAGAAACCAAATTTGTTGAGCAAATCCAACATAGCCAACAACAAGTTCATGATATTTTACATAAATCCAATGCCAAGTACAAGCAACGACAAGATCAACATCGAGTACCACACAATTTTTAGGTGGGAGATAAGTTATGGTTGCATTTGTAGAAAAAATTCCTCACATGACCCCATTAGAACCTACTCCCACTCCAATATGAGCCTTACACCATCACCAAGGTTGTGGGTGAGAATGATTTTGAATTAAGTATTCCTTCTTTCCTTGGCTTGCATTCGGTATTTAATGTGGAACTACTTCAACCATATTTTTCACCTCTCTTAGATGTAGATTTTAACCTTGTACAATATTTACTGCAAACAAATTTTCAGAAAAAGAACATAAAAGATACAATGGAAAATACAAACATTACACAGATATTTTTCTCCTGGAAACCCAAACTGAAAAAACCAACATATTATATATTCATTCATAGTGATACATTGTTTACAATACAATATACATATAGGAGCTAGCGACATCCAAAACCCTAACCCAATGACCTGGATTAGTCAACAACCCTAATTCCTTAACCAGAAATAGAAAACCATCGACAAAAAACCATGTGCTGAAAAACCGCCCAACAATGGACACAAAAATCGAGGCAACATGAAAAACGAGGAAAAAATGCGACATGTTTCTTGATTTTTTTTTCTCAAGGGTGCTTCCCGTGAACCCCCATGCAGGGAGCTTTCGCCCCCCTACATGCTCGACGCAACGCAGACACTACTACTCATCCAAATAATATAACACATACCCAACACTAGACACTTTGGACGTGACTGAGAACTTGAACCCTACAAAACTCAATTCCAACTACATTGAAAAGGTGATATTTGATTAGATCATGGAAACCAAGACAAAGGGAACCTTCCAATAGAACATCCAACGAGTCTATCGGGTCGTCAAAGAATGGTAGTTTCTTCACTAGGGAAAGTGGCTCACTAAGAGCTAGGTTCAACAAAAATTTCCCCATATGATGGAGGAAATTGATGTAATGGGGACCATTGATTCCTAATGGGGGAGAAATGATATAGGTGGATACTGGTGGCCACCCACCTATTCCACTAATTTGGAATGGTTTCACATCTTGGCATTTTTTTTCTATAGTTTTTTGGGTCCCAAACTTTTGGGGTTGTTTTAAGACCATATACAAATTTTTTTTGTCTCGAAAACATCTAGAATGTAGCCAAAGGCACATGCTAGGTTGAACAAAATGTGTACTCCTTGACTAGGCCTTTCTAACGGTTTATCGAGGGCCCCAAACAGAGATCATCTACAAAAGTTGTGCCCTCGAGAAGTTGATGTATCAACTAATCACATCGGGACCCACACACATTTTTTTATCACCCGGGGTTAGGATTTTGGATGTTTAGGGTTTTCTCATTGATGATTTATGTTAAAAGGCCTTTTTCTACCTCTTTGTAATAAGCTTACCACCATTCTAGCTAGCTTGTGTGCTTTACTTTTTACAGTCTTTTGTATTCCAAACAATCATTAATAAAATATGAGTTTTATAGTATTATTGTGTTCCCTACAATATCTTTGTGTATTTCCTTGTTATATCCTTGTTATATTTATTCTTTTGTGTTGTTCTTAATATAATCCAGATCACTAGGCCTCATTGGTAGATTCATAAGCTCTCCACCTCACCTCCTTTGAGAGTAAAGAAGCCACAACCTCATCAACCACCAATGTCTTTACAATGCTTCCAATGGCCATTACTAGGTTATTCCATGAATCTGGTGTAATGTACCCAACCACCCACGGGCTGGCCAGGCTACTTCAAAACTCACTTTTGAACTAATTTCTAATTCTGATAAATTTTTAATTAATAAATATGAATGAAAGATTCACATGTAGAGATCAAGATTCATGCTACAACATAAAAGGAATGAATATAATTTCATACACAACAATAACCAACAAGCATGCATATTATAAACATGAATCTCAGAGATTATAATTAATACTCAACAGAAATAAACATATAGGTAAATGAAACCATGGCAAAGAGAAAATATATTTAATGAAACAAATCATCAACTGGATGCAGACTAAGGACATTCCACCCAATCGTAGACATTGTTGTTACAAGTATCAACAACAATGTCACCCCCAAGCTAGGGCTATGAATCCAAAAGGATGGTTCCAAGGTGTCACTCAACTCCCTAAACCAGACAACACTCAATTTCTCCCAGGATTCTCAACACACAACAATCCAAAATACACCAACTCTCTTCTCTCCAGCCTGCACAACCAAGAGAATGGACCCCCTTCTTTGCAACACAGTCCCTCGGGCTTCCCACCTCCTTCTAGGGATTTAGTGCATCTGGTCAAGAATCTCAATGTTGGGACTCTTAGGATTCACATCTGTGAGAAAAAATTAACACATGCCAATGCATCTTAGACACACATGCATTAATTCATGGATGGAATACACCAAGAATCATTATATCCAACAAAAAATGGCTCATTCATTTTTTCTTTCCCAAGCCAAGATAAAAAATGAATGAGGAATGATGAACGGGTGAAGAGTGGATGGAGAGAGAGAGAGAGAGAGAGAGAGAGAGAGAGAGACAAAACATAAATGAAGAGTGTGAAAAATGAACAATGAACAATGAGTGAACCCCCAAACAACCCAAAGATGGGTTTATATATTTCTTGGAATTAAATATCGACATGGACTTCCCCCAATAAGCTCATGAAACTAATATTCTCCATTAAAACCAAAATGGGTAAATAAAATATAAAATAAATACTTAGCCCCTCAAGCCGCCTCTCTCATGGAACCATAGCCCCCTATAAATTTTTTCCTTATCTGTCTAGCAACCGGTGATGTATTTAATTATTAATAATGATCAAAACATTACATTTCCTAGGCACATTTTCCTATTTTAATTATTTGTGCACTCTGACCTTTCATAAATTAACAAAACACATTATTTAATATGGGGAATCAAAGATAAGGTATTACATTCCCCTCCCCTTTATTTTGGAACTATCCTTAGTGCATATACAAAACAAAATTTCAAATTATTCAAAAAGTTATGAGTAATCTGCTCACATGGAATCTTCATGCTCCTAATCAACATCTTCAGGACCATAGCAGGTCCACTAAATGTTTACCATCTCTATAACTCGATTCTAGTGCATTTTGACTTTTTTGTCCGATATGCTCATTGGTTGGAACTGGAAGTCTCCCTCTTGATATACCTGAATCAGATACCAATTAATAACATGGTTATGATCATGTACATATTTGTTTAGCAAAGAAACATGAAATACATTATGCACATTCATGGAAGCAGGAAATGCAAGCATGTATGCAATTGACCCTATTCTATCCAATATCTCAAATGGACCACATAATCTGGTTGCTAGCTTTGACCAATTACCCAACTTCAATGAGCTCTTCTCGGGCTTCACTTTCAAAATAACATGCTCCCCCACTTTAAATTCTCTAGCTATCATGTTCTTACCTGCACAAGTGTTCTGTCTATCTTGAGCTACCTTTAAATTCTTCTTAATTCTAACCATACGGTCTTCCATATCCTTGAGAAATTTCGGCCCAAGTACCACTCCGTCTATTGGGTTGTCCCAAATCACTGGAGTATTTCATTTCCTACCATACAAAGCTTCAAATGGGCTCATTTTC
>CBVK0100856521.1:0-12152 GCA_900067695.1 Picea abies | reverse complement strand
TATTATTCTTGCTTGCTGTTTTGTTGACCTTGTTTCAGGTCATAGGTGATAACCCTGAGGAAGTTATAGTGAAGGTTGCAGAAGGCAACATATTAGATGAGATATGAAGTATACTATGTACATGATCATATACATTCATTTACCAAAGAAGATGAAGAAGAAGCTATCTTTTGAGATTCAAAGTATCTCACATAAAGATTGATTGTAAGGTGTAGAAGGCTCCAAAGATGACCGAACATTAGAACAAGAACTCATAGCAGAATTGTTCAAAGGTTAATGAATCCACCTTGATGGGAAGCATAACTCATTTGAAGCCTGACTTAGTTTTTCATATTTAGACTTGGTATTCAACATCAAGTATACCCTGTAAGAGATGATGAAGTCCTTGTAGACTCAGAAGAAATAGAGAGTAAGCCTGATCTCGGAAAGGATCAGATGAAGAGACATCTCCCAGGACTGGGAGATAGATGCCGTGAGAAGACTAGATTGTAGCTTCAAGAACTTCTAGGAGATATGAAATCTCCTGGGAATATTCCCTTGTTTCAGTAACAGAGAAGGAAGCCAATCAAGAAAGACTAGGATATGGATTCTTTCGTGAGACTAGAAGAGAAGTCAGTATTGACTTCCAAGATTGATCTATACAGATCAAGCATGTTGCATATGTACAAAGCTTGATGTGTGTCCAGAGGGTTCTCCCAGCAAAAGGGAGAAGACTACGACGATACATTTATTGAAGAAATAGTTCCAGTATTTATGAAGACAACCAGAACAACCATGATTCATATACAGTATGAGACATGACTACAATGAAAGATAGAGTTACCTCCATGAAAGAAGAAGATATACCTTCAGTATCATCCACTCTCAGTTTCAAATGAAGCTACTGCCGTGATAGAATAAGAGGAGTTACTCACAGATTTCAACAGCCACAGTGAGAATGAAGCAGTCATTCTCAACTTCAAAGCAGCTGCAAGTGCAGAGTCCCAGTTCTAGAAGGAACAATTGTAGAAAGAGGAGAGGACATACTCTTAGGCAATGAGACAAATAGTTCTTTGCAGAGAGCACAGAGAGCTAGCACATGATTGTGTAGATTGAGTTGCAGCTGAGCAAGTGTACCAAACTGGTACAATGTAATGAGAAAAATTGATTTGAATATTGAAGATAGAAAGACTCATGTTTTCCAGTTGAAGAAGGATCTGTACATGTTGAAGCAAGCTCCTAGAGCTTGATATGGAAGAATTTACAGTTTCCTGAAGAGCTTGGGATTTACCAACAATAAATTTGATTCTAACCTTTATCTCAAGGTTATGAATGATGAGCTAGTGATGTTACTACTATATGTAGATGATGTATTCTTGACAAGATGAAGAAAATCTCATCACAGATTGCAGAAGAAGCTTGCTACAGAGTTTGATGGAAGACCTAAATGCATTATCTATTAGGTCTTGAAGTTTAGCAGAGCACAAAGAAAATCTTCCTTAACCAAGGGAAGTATGCAGTTAAAATGAAGAGGTTTGACATGTTGAAATATAAATCCATGTACACACCCATGTAAACGAAGTTGAAGCTCCTGGTAGATACCTCTTCAGAATTGGTTGATTCTACTCTATACAGACAGATTATTGGTTCAGTGATGTATTTGACAAATACCAGGCTAGATATATGTTTTTCCTTGAGTCAGTATCTGGTAGAACCCAGACGTGTTCACATTGTTGCTGTAAAACATATGATGAGATACCTTAGGGGTATTTTGGATTTTGGTCTCTATTATACTAGAGATCATGACTTCAGACTGAGTGGTTACACCGATTCAGATTGAGATGGAAGTGTTTCTGATAGAAAAAATCACTTCAGGATGTTGTTTCAGTTTGAGGTCAGCCATGATCTCATGGCAGAGTAGGAAGCAATTCAACATTGCTCCGAGCACGACAGAAGCATAATACATTGTTGCATGTTCCGCCAATTGTGAATCCATATGGATTCAGATGTTGTTGACCAATCTATTTGATCTGGAGATGGAAACCACCATGATTCTATGTGATAACCAGAGTTGTATAAAGATGATGTGTCCCATAATGAGTCGAAGCACATAGAGATCCGATATCATTACATCCGTGATATGGTGCATAGAGGATTCATAAAGCTCCAGTATGTTAGCACAGATGAACAAGTTGCTAATGTGTTGACCAAGCCTCTATCTCATGTAAAGTTTGAGCACTTTCAAGACAAGCTTGGTATAGTCTGAAAGGACCTCCCTTGAAAGGGGGAGTAGTGTTGATGATACTATGGTATCCTGATCAGTAGTGGTAGATCCATTAGGATTTTTATAATCCTAGGGAATCTTATGATTCATGGGCAGATCCCGAAGGTCCAGTAAGGACGGTTTGCCAGAGTACCACGTGGTAGCTTCGTTAAGATTTTATATCCTAGGGAATCTCATGATTCCTAGGCAACTCCTTAGGGATTGTCAGAGTACCACAAAATGTTGTTGTTGTTAGCCTTGTGCTGTGATGTGCCAGCTTAATTGCTATGATGATGTCCCAGCTTAATTTCGGTGTTGATGTGCCAACTTAATTGCTGTGATAATGTGCCAGCTTAATTGCTGTGTTGATGTGCCAGCTTAATTGTTGTGATAATGTGCCAACTTAATTGCTGTGTTGATGTGCCAGCTTAATTGTTGTTATGATGTGCCAGCCTCGTGCTGTGATGATGTGTTTCCAACCTCGTGCTATGATGATGTGCCAACCTTGTGCTATGATGATGTTCCAGCCTCGTGCTGTGATGATGTGTTTCCAGCCTCGTGTTGATGATGTTGTGTTGCCAGTCTCGTACTATGATGCTAGCTTCGTGCTGAAGACTCTCAACCTAGTGCTGATGTTGATGATGCTCCAGCCTTTGTGCTGTGATATTTCTGTTGTTGATGTTGTATCAGCCTTGTGCTGTTATTGATGATGATGATGCCACTTCAACATCTTGTTGAAGATGATGATGATGATGCCACTTCAACTTCTTGCTGAAGATGATGATGATAATGCCACTTCAACTTCTTGCTGAAGAAGATGATGATAATGATGTTATTTCATCTTTCATGCTGAATATGATGATGTTACTTTAGCCTCACACTGAAGATGATGATGATGTTACTTTAGCCTCACACTGAAGATGATGATGATATTACCTTAGCCTCATGCTGTTGAGGGTGATGATGCCATTCCAACTCCCTGCTGTGAATGATGATATTGATGATGAGAAAAACTTTCGATGATTTATAGATATGCTAGTCAGTGTTCCAAGATGCTGTTGATGATGCTGCCCTCTCTCTCGCCTGATGTTGTTGTATAATACCCTTGTTGTTAAGGGGGAGTGTTGAAATATTGTAACTGCAAAGAGTATTCTATTTTATTATTGATGTATTATTCATTATATCAATCCCCTTTTGTGGATTGATCATGTGGGTATTGTAAATGACCAAATCCCCTTTTGCGGATTGGTCAAACCCTAATTGTAATATGATAAATAAGAAGTCAGCCCCCATAATATATTAAAGTGGTTATAACCACCTAGATTGAGAAGTCGGCCCTTCCAGTGAAAAGACACCTTAGTTCAACACCTGCCAGATTGTATAAATAAGAGAGGCCAACGCCTCATTTGTTCACTCACTCACTTGTTCATTAGAGCGCAAGTTTGGAGCTTCAGTTGGAGAAGAAGGAAGAGAGAGAGAGGCATATTACTTGGGAAAGGACTTTCTATAGTGTTTGGTTTATTCTCTTGGCATTGTATTGGCTATCTATATTAAGGATGTTTTTGCTGGGTTTTCTCCCCCATGAGGGTTTCCCAGGATAAATGATGTGTCTCTTGTGATTGTGTTTTACTCAATGATCCTATCTATGCTATGGTTATCTAGTGAATTAAAAAGAAACCTAATAATAGCTTAAAATTTAACAGGGACACTCCCAATAGATGTTTTTGGCCTCTCTGTAGGGCTCTGTGAACCCATTTTATGTGCTCAAGCGGAACAGATTTTATGTCCTTCTGACGAACAATGTCCACTATAACCTGAAGATCTATTCCTTCTAGATCCATATTGTCTGGGTCCTATTCCAATCCCTCCTCACCCTTAGGGAACATTGGGACATCTTTCACAGAGGCATATAATAAGGGGAAGCATAGGTTCTAGGTTTCTTTGGGTCCTCAATATTGAGATAGGGATAAAGGATTTACAACTTCTATGTTTTCCATAGGAGGGATCCAAACCTGAAGCATGAGGTGAGTCCTCAGGGATAGAGCCAAGGATTTCAAAGATGTTCTTAAGACCAATCATCTTAGAGAGTCCAGAGGATCCGGATGGGATAGCCTTGCGACTAGGTCTACGAATGGTAACAATTTTGGGAAATCCCTTCTCATCTTTTTCAGGTTCAGTTTTATTGACTTTGGGGGGTTGAGAAAGGGGTAGTCTCAGAAAATATGTCCATGCTCATGGTAGCATGGGAAAAGAAAGGGGATAAATTTGTAATCTAGGGTTTGGATCCATTTAAAGTCTTGATATTTGAGGCATATAGATTCTAAGATGGGGACAAAGAGTTTCATGAGATGCATATCTTGGCATAGGAAGTGTAGCGACTTTTCTTGGTGGATTCAATAGACTTCATATAAGTACCTGAGGTGTTTCCTATGCCTTCTAGGATTTCTTCATCCAAGTACTCCTGCAAGAGAGAGTAGAGGCAGACCCATAAATATTCATAAGTAAAATCCTTTTTATCCAAATTAAATGTTTCCATCCAGTATCAGAGATGTGATCCTGTAGAATGAAAGAAGTATGGTCCATTTTCCTCTATAACAAGAGGGTAAAATTGTCACACTAATGGATAGAAGATAAAATAGTCCTTATTAGCAACTTAGTTGAAGATTTAAACACTGCTAACCTCCTTGATAGGAGGATAAAAGTGTCACCTTGATGGACATAGGTAAAAATGGTGGCTAATAGCCTGGTTGAAAAGTTGAGCATTGCTCCTTTAGTAAAATCATGTTTGACATTAGACAATGTGTGGATTCTCCCCATGTTGCATGCTACATGTGGGAATTCTCCTTACTTCCAAGTTATCTTTGGTTGTGTGAATTAAATGAGCTTACCATTAAGGAGGGATTATCATAATGTCACTTACCTACCTCTAAGGAAATATTAGGGAGGATATTAGTGTATAATATTGACTGAACTCTTATTATTTTCAATAATAATAATAATAATAATAATAATAATAGTATACCATACTATTATTATGATTGCCATATAATTAGGGTGAATCATTGGTCATAACCCTTCTTGTATTGCACTATATAACTTATGGATTATGGTGTTGATCGATATATATTCGCTAGGATCATTGGTATAAAACCTTTTAAGATGTTACTATGGAAGTATGATATTTTGACAAAAAATATGAATCTTCAATTATGGATACGATAGGAGAAGGTTTCAAAAATTTTCTAGGTCATCTTTTGATGACAGATATTTGCGTTGGTGTGAATATTGAAAGGAATGTTTTGGATCTAAATAAGGTGACAATAAACCAAAACTCTCAAACCAAACCCTTAACAAATGTGGACATAAGCATGTGCACCCACAAAACCAATGTTTGAAGCAAACCATGCTAGAGTTCTCAACTTGAATGTTAAAGTCACATATGACCTTTGCTAGATTTCTTAGCCTGAATGTTTAAGTCACATATGATTAAATTCAATCTAGTTAGGTTTCTTGTCCAAATCTTTCCATTGATATGCATGATTTTCATAGGTGCTTGGAAGATATGCACATTTTCCCTATTAGATGCATCCACATCGTGGCTCTAGCTCATCTCTTCTATAGAAAAATACCAACACTTATAATCACATCCACCATCCTCCCCAGTGATTGTTACATAATATGCTCCTAATTTTGATATTTAACCCTTTCCTCCTAACTACACCCACCTAGATAATGCCACCGTTTCATGTTCCTATTTTTGTATTAATAACCTTCTCAACAAGTTCCACCTCATGAACCAATCACTTTCCCTTATCAATCCCTACACTCTCTATACCATCTTATACCACACCCTAGAATCTAATACTCTATGCCACCAACATCATGCACTTGTATTCTAGGTCCTGCTCCATGTCAACTTATCCGATCTATGTTTTGTCCCTTCCATGGATAATCTCATTACAATGCACATGAATGTAGAGTATTATAGTCTAACCTTTGTAACCATATCATCTCACCACCTCATTCCATTGTGAAACCCATAATAATTATTTCTTTATCCATTGCACTTTTCAACATAGCACACATGATTTTCATGTGTGTTGATAAGATAATCCACATCATATACTCTATAATAATCATGAGCATGTTTCATTTCCATGTTGTATGGGATTTTTGTCTTAGTGATCATGTTTGTCTTGGTCTTGATGTGTCCCATCAATGTATTTTAATGTAATGGATGACCTATGAGTGGTTCAAGGGATAAGCTGACCTTGAATGTTGCACCAAGGTTTATGGTTTGTTGAGTCCTATTTATAGATGGGACACTAAGAGGGAAAATGATGGACATGACTGGGTTTGACCTTGTTGAGAGTGTCTTTGGTGGGTTTTTGGTTAGAATGGACACTAAAGTGAGACATGCTCAATGTGATACAATAGATTAGGACATGAGATGTGGATGGGACATGGGACATGTGATTGAGTGGATATGATAGTCACATGGTTAATAAATGTAATGGATATTTTGTGATAATTAATTCTATGGCTTTAGAGTGGGTTTTCCTCCCAATGGCTTGGTTTTCATTGTAAACTTATGTCTCTTATGTCTCTTATGTTATGTGGTATGTGATTTATTTATGATCTTATTTTGATATGGTTACTTTTATGATCTTATTTTGATATGGTTACTTTTATGATCTTATTTTGATATGGTTACTTTTATGATATGGCTATACAAATGCTTGGGTTAAGGACATAGGCATGGTTGTGTTTAACACAATGCTAATGAGTTAAGCTATGATAGAGAGAATGTAGGCTTTGTCATATTTAGGGTTTAATATAGTGTGCAATTCCTTTATTTCAAAATATTTTCACTAAGTATCTTTGACATTTAATGTCCAACTTTTTTGTGGCCCTTTCCTATAAACTTGGTTGCTTGTTCTTGAGAACCAAGGGAGTGATCCCTCTCCGTGTTGAATTGAAGTCTATGTATAAGAGGTATGGGAACTCTTGAGTACAAGAGAATGAATATGAGAGTAAAAGGGGTGTGGATACTAAAAGTAGATTTTGGTTGAGGACATGTGTCCCTTTTGATTTCCCATCAAACATTGGACATGAAACCCACCACCAATAACATAGAGGACAACGATATATCACAACACATATAGTGGCTTGAGTTAGTGAAGGATGTATCCTATTGGAGTGACACATGGTGTAGTGAGATGTTATATACCAATTTTGATCCCTAGAATGTACAATGTTAAATCATGTATTATTCAAATGAAGTAGTTTATGTGATAAGAGTCAAGTCATGTGGGTTGAGTTAAATGACTGAGTGTTTAAATAATGTAAACACATTGTAAATATTCCTAGTGCAGAGCTCAAGGCCAAGTTCTGACTAGTGAATAGTGAATGCATACGAGTCTCCATATTACGCCAATATTACAACCAGAATTTAATGTTTTCTTTCTAGAGAAAGAAAAACTTTATATTCACAACCAAAAGGAGAATGTACATATTGTTATTCTCACGAGGACTCTCTACTAGATTTTCAACTTCAATCAATATATGATGGTCCACTGGCCTCCTTAACTGATTCTATTCTTTCTTCACTGTTCAATATACATTTCAAATTCTACATGTCTATTTAGAAAAATGATAAAAAAGACAACTAAGAGCTTATAATTTGAAGTTCATTTCTTCAAAAAAGTTGTTGTCCACGAACTCCTGCACAATGAAGGCCTCATATTCTAGGGAGCATGCCTCTTTAAATAGTTTATCATCCATTTCATTTAGTTCCCTTAATATGTGGTTGAAAGAGATCCATTCCAGCATGTTCATGAAAGAACAAATTTGATGCATTCGAGGCTATATACTGGACACCTATAGTTGATCCTTTCCTTTTTCCTAATCTATCACTACACATGCATATCCAAAGACATGAACCTTCCTCAGATTTAACATTTCCATATGAAATAACAAAGCCTATAAAGTTGCTAATTCATCTTTAGTGTTCGAACTTGGAGTTGGAGTGTAACATATATGAAAATAATGGGAGGTGGAAATATATAGGAAAACCCCATCACCACACCTGGGCAGATAACCTTGGCTCACCTCGTGAAAGAAGCCCCATGGTACCCCTTTTAGAAGAGGAGGCATGATTGGCATGCAAACCTTTTTGTTTGAATTAAATTCTTTTGCGATATTTCCTATTAGACTTGCTGTGACTTCGCTTCAGAATTGAATATCCTAGAACACTAAAGAGATCCTTGTCCACCCTAAAAAGTAGAAGTAAAAAAAAGAGAGGAGAATAAAAAATTTCATTTACCATATTTTCCTGCCACAATCTGATCCAATCTTCCATAACCCCTCTTGAAACTTGATTTTCAATCTTGAATTCTTTGGAAATACCTTTCCAGACTTGCTTCACAAAAGAACAAGAAACGAAGAGGTGCTTTACCATTTCAGATTCAGATTAACATAAGGGGAACCTGTTGGGACCATTCCATCCCCACTTCAATGTGTTGTCCCAAGTCAAAATCTTATTTTCCATAATCAACCATAAATAGATTTTTTCTTTGAGAGGCACATTTGATTTTCTTGGCAATCTGATCCATTCTAAAAATGTCATACCTAGAATATATTTTGTGGCCATGAATCTCCCCCAAAGAATATTTTTATGGATCAATATCCATAGGATTTTGGTTGTCAAAGCTCGACTAAATTTTTGATTCCCAAACCACCTAACTCCTTGGGCATTTCCATCTAGGACCATTTTACCAAGGGTATTCCTCCCTTTTCCTTATTTTTCGTGCACAGGAAATGAAAACAATTTTTCCTAATTTTTGCTAATACACCTTTGGGTAATTTTGCAATTGCTTTCTAGTAAACAAGAATACTACTGAGAAAAAAATTCAGTAGCATGAGTCTTCCTATAAAGAGCCACTTGTAGGCCCATGAATATATTCTTGAATGGATTTCCTGACCATCCACACCCAGTCCTTAAAATTATAGTCATTTTGGTTTAAAACAAAGCCGAGGTACTTTAATCCTTCAAAAACTTTTCTTTCGAATGTAAATGTACCTTCTAATTGCCATGCAATTTCCTCCTGTAGACCATATGTAAGCATTATGGACTTTGACATGTTGATTTGCATCCCTGTTGCAGAGCAGAAGAGATCCAAAATTCCTTTTATAGCCTTGAATTATGTGACTGTCCTTGCACCAAAAATAATAATATCTTCAACGAATAATAAATGAGAGAGAATTTTTGAGTTGGTTATTTTCATCCATTTCAAACGACCTTCACTTCGAGATTTCTTGATTAGAAGACTGGGCCCCTTCAACTATGATTAAGAAAAGAAAGAGATATAGAGGGCATCCTTGGCGAAGCCCTCTGGACTCCCGAAAGAAGCCGAAGGGAGATCTATTTATGAGGACAATGAATGAGGAGGATTTAATGCACCCAATTATCCAATTTACCAGCTTTAGATCCATCCCCAATTGAAGGAGGGATAGCTTGACATAGGTCCAATTGACCTTGTGGAAGGATTTTGAAAGATAGAGTTTCAAAATAAAAGAGGGACTATTTTTTGTTTTGATGGAGTGCAATGATTCTTGGGTAAGGGAGACAACATCATGATTTTTCCTTTTGAACAAGTGCTGCATGGTAGGGTAGTCCCTGCCAGGTTGGAATGAGATTAAATGCGTGGGTTGCAAGTTGCAGTACATGTGGTATTCATGTAGAACTTAGTATTCTCGAATTAGTTTTATTTGAAATTTCTAAAAAAATATTAATGTTTGGTACTTCAATGAAGGTTCCTAGTATCTAAGTTTGATAGTACACAAAATATTTAATACATAACGCATGTAACCCAACAATTACGGAGTTGCGGGTTCACATTTTTCATTTTTCATGTCCAGAGTGTTCCGTGATATACATTTTGCACCCCAACACTTCCGCCATATACATTTTGCTCCCAACAATTCCGTCATACACATGAGACTGAGTAATTTATAGAATATCATAACATTGTACCAAGATTTATAGTAGTTTATATAATGCTATAACACTTTTTACTTAATGAATAGTATAAACAATTATTTAAATTTTATTCAATATTATTTTTAACTTTTTTAAATGTAAATTTGAAATTTTGGAATTTTGATTTTGTTTATGATAATGAAGGTGAAATTTATTTTAATTTTTCATTTTTCATGTCGAGCTTATTCCTTGATATACTTTTTGCACCCAACACTTCCGCCATATACATTTTGCACCCAACAATTATGGAGTTGCTGGTTGGCAGAGTAGCGGGTTCACCTATTTCATTTTTCATGTTCAACATGTTCCATGATATACATTTTGCATCCAACACTTTTGTCATATACATTTTGCACCCAACAATTCCGTCATATACTTATACGTTTTTAAATGTAAATTTGAAATTTTGATTTTGTTTATGATAATAAAGGTGAAATTTATTTTAATTTTTAATTTTTCATGTCTAGCTTGTTCCATGATATACTTTTTGCACCCAACACTTCCGCCATATACATTTTGCACCCAACACTTCCGCCATATACATTTTGCACCCAACAATTACAGAGTCGCGGGTTGGCGGAGTGACGGGTTCACATGTTTAATTTTTCATGTGCAACATGTTCCGTGATATACATTTTGCACCCAACACTTCCATCATATACATTTTGCATCCAACAATTCCATCATATACTTATACGTTTTTAAATGTAAATTTGGAATTTTGATTATGTTTATGATAATAAAGTTGAAATTTATTTTAATTTTTCATTTTTCATGTCCAGTTTGTTTGTGATATACTTTTTGCACCTAACACTTCCGCCATATACATTTTGCACCCAACAAGTATAAACAATTATTTAAATTTTATTCAATATTATTTTTAAGGTTTTTAAATATAAATTTGAAATTTTGGAATTTTGATTTTGTTTATGATAATAAAGGTGAAATTTATTTTAATTTTTCATTTTTCATGTCTTTTTGCACCCAACACTTCCACCATATACATTTTGAATCCAACAATTACGGAGCGGGTTGGTGGAGGAGTCAGGGGTTCACATGTTTCATTTTTCATGTCGATCATGTTCCTTGATATACATTTTGCAACCAACACTTCCATCATATACATTTTGCACCCACCAATTTTGTCATATACTTATACGTTTTTAAA
This sequence comes from Picea abies, assembly GCA_900067695.1. NCBI lineage: Eukaryota > Viridiplantae > Streptophyta > Pinopsida > Pinales > Pinaceae > Picea > Picea abies. The sequence continues at coordinate 701 of CBVK0100856521.1, read as the reverse complement.
TGTAAATTTGAAATTTTGGAATTTTGATTTTGTTTATGATAATAAAGGTGAAATTTATTTTAATTTTTAATTTTTCATGTCCAACTTGTTCCGTGATATACTTTTTGCACCCAACACTTCTGCCATATGCATTTTGCACCCAACAAGTATAAACAATTATTTAAATTTTATTCAATATTATTTTTAATGTTTTTAAATGTAAATTTAGAATTTTGGAATTTTGATTTTGTTTATAATAATAAAGGTGAAATTTATTTTAATTTTTCATGTCCAGCTTGTTTTGTGATATATTTTTTGCACCCAACACTTCCGCCATATACATTTTGCACCCAACAATTACAGAGTTGTGGGTTGACTGAGTGACGGGTTCACATGTTTCATTTTCATGTCCAACATGTTCCATGATATACATTTTACACCCAACACTTCCATCATATACATTTTGTACCCGGGTTCATTTTCATGTCCAACATGTTCCGTGATATACATTTTGCACCAACACTTCCATCATATGCATTTTGCACCCAACAATTCCGTCATATACTTATAAGTTTTTAAAAGTAAATTTGGAATTTTGGAATTTTGATTTTGTTTATGATAATAAAGGTTAAATTTATTTTAATTTTTCATTTTTTATGTCCAGCTTGTTCCGTGATATACTTTTTGCACCCAACACTTCCGCCATATACATTTTGCACCCA
>CBVK0100856503.1:0-12948 GCA_900067695.1 Picea abies | reverse complement strand
ATAATAATATACCATTGTCTGAGGTAGGCATTCCCATACTCAGATTACAAAATTTCAAATGAATCATGCCCACTAAATATACATTGTGGATCCATGCCATTGTGAATCGACATAGCCACCCAGGAACACACTGCGGATTTATTCTCTATATTGAATCAAATTCAGACATAGACATGAGACATACAAATTGGATCTATGTGTCAATAAAAATCATAAATACTCCATCAAAACCTGGACCAAAATGATGAGATTCATGGTCTTGACCTTCATCACCCCTAAGTACGAATCTAACCTTGCGATTATAGGTGTTGAAGTAGAACATGGTAGAAACCACTTGATTACCAGTCAATGATGAGAACCATTAACAAATGTGAGGTAAATAACCATTGATGTCAATGAATCCCAAGGTACCCCAGTACAATCAAACAAATGTGAATAAATGAGTTGAAGTCAAACACTTGATGGGATCTTCCAATCAGGGATCAATGATGTGAACCCACTGTTGAAAGCAAAGAAACCTGTCATTGAGGCATGCAGACTCTAAGGCACTGAATGATTTCAAAGTCTTATTCCTATATAACGAGTTGAAGTCAATAGGAAAAGATTCATCATAGGAAGGCCTTGATGTATCCCCCATCAATGATGCAAAATAAGTAATAGATTTGAGGTCGATGAGAGTATGAAGTGATTTGAAACCGACATAGGGAAGGCCGACATGGTAGAATATTTATAACTGCAGATGGATGACTCAAATAGGAGGCTTATTAAGGCTAAATTTCTCTTGAACATATGAATGACACGACAATAGTCTTGGTAGCATTGACTCAAGGAGGAACTAATATATGGACATGCGGATGGTCAAACGAGATAAAAATGGATTTCCCAACCTAGATACAGTGATGAAGGGGGGTGTCATATTCAATATAGACTATTACTACCACTAACATGGATACAGAGACACATTTCTTTCCCAAATTCCCCCCCACCATTTCTGGTGAGTACCTCTTTATTTTTATGCAAGGTTGAGGAGGATAACATATTCTTGTTGATGTAAGCTCATCCTTCAGATGATTCCCTCGAAGTATGTTTAACGAACCCTAAGAAAGAGTGGTTTGGTCCCATACGGGTATCTCAATGTTTGTTTAACGAGTCCAAAGAGATAAAACTCAAGGGTTTTTCATGTTTAGAGAGTCTGAAAAACACTTAAAAAGAACTCTCCGAGTTCCTTTTTCATAAATTAGTCTGATGAGACCGAAAAAGAGATAAACTATCAAGGGTTTTTCATGTTTAGAGAGTCTGAAAAACACTTAAAAAGAACTCCATCAGTTCCTTTCTCATAAATTAATTTGATGAGACCAAAAAAGTGATAAGATACCGCTCATCAAATTTTTTCTTCAAATATTTTTATGAGTGTGAAAAGAATAAGGTCACTCGACAATCTTTTTTTTTTTACGGAGCGTGAAAATATCTTAAAGGATACTCCATTGGTTTCATTTTTCATGTTACCATTATGAGTCTGAAAAATAGATAAAAGTATACTCGATTACATTCTCATTGATTTAAGAGCATGAGAAAAAATAGAAACTAAGCTCGAAGTTTTTCCTGAAAAACCCTAAAAGGATTTATACATGTGACAAATGTATAGAACAAACCAAAAAGTGTATCCATGTTTCAATGATTCACTCCTAGAACTTTTATATGAAAAAACCAAACACTTTCAAAGTTGTTAGGACCTTAGAGTTTAGGTAAAATATATAAAATAATGTCAAATATAAATGAAAAAAGTGAAAAAGTCAATAAAAATAGGTAAAAGCTTCATTTCACTAGTCCATTGTCATTTCACCCAAACTTTTCTCTAAAACCACCCATTTACCTCCATCTTCCACTATGGATTGCGGAGAGCACAGTTGATCATTCGACGAACGGTCTCCATAGAACATGTAATTTTTATCTCTTTCAACTTTCTATTGATCAAAATTTGTTTTTCATTGGTTAAAAATAGACTTTTGAGTTAATTTTTTGAGGGTACCCATGAGTTGAGGTCCTCATAGGCTCCCAGTATAGGGCCCTGCGACGATCTATAGTTGTCGTAGTCTACCTTAAATCTAGCCTGTGATGACTCTGCACTGTGTATATGACCTGGCCTGCAACGTGCGCAGTCAAATTTTTTTTTAAGATAGATTTGCCAATAAAAATTCTTTAAGGAAGAATATAATGATGCTAATCTCCCTTTAATGTTCTATTGCAAGTTTTCCATGGTAAAAATGTTGGAATGGTGAGAGAGATAGAATGTGGAGGAATACTACTTGGTCGGAAATGACCCGGGAATGGTAATGACACTTTGACAGTGTGGATTGTTAAAATTCTTCAAACTCTAGGGTATGAGGGCCAAACTGAGATTACTCAATTACGTGGTTCACATGTGGGATGTGAACGAGAAGGTGGTCCATGTGTGTTCTCACATTTTGACTATAGATATCGAGGATATCCACTTCTTGACCAAGCTATCTCGTTGTGGTTTTGGAGTCACACTGACAAAAAGCAGAGGTGATGGTGCACCTATGAACCATTATATTAGTGAGCATTCTGTGCTAGGTACTCAAAATCACAGTGATAAAGTCACTATAAGAGACGTTTGATACTTGCCCCTATGGACTATCCACTATACCATCACACGCATGGCAAGGAATTCTGCTCCCCATATGATTCTTCAGAGCTATTTCCAGTATAGGATGGAATGTATGGAGCCTCGATTTTTCAAATAGTGTGAAGGGGCTCTCAAGAGCATGAAAAAAAATTCACCAAGTGCAGTAGTGAAGAACTGAAACTGTTTGGATACGATTCTATTTTGATGTCCTTCTTATTAGAGAGGGTCTGATCTTTTCTCTTGCAGGTAGAGTGGGGTATACCTGCCCCATAGGATCCGAGAATCAAGAGGTGGGTTGACCTCATAGAACGACATGTAGCGGGTCTCATCCTTAGATATAATGATATTTTCTTTGACTGGTTGAGGACCCATATGCTCATGGTCGACAACTACACATATGTTGGGTTGGAATTTCATGGAGACCCAGATATAGTTCTTCCTTAAGGTTCTTAGTGGGGGGACATAGGTGAGAAGTACTCTTTGTTTATATCATGTTTTTGTTATTTTTTAATGATATAAATTTTTTTTATGTTGTTTAATCGATGACTAATCAAACGTTCTTCAATGATGGAGATGTGGGACCTTACCGTCCTCCAGGTTCATCTCCCATCCATAGGCGAGGCGAGGTAGGTGTCGTAGCTGGAGTAGCTACTTCCGACTATGAGACTATAGAAAAGAACTTGGAGGGGATCACGATGAACATCCCTGATGCCTCTATTAATGATATCCCGAGGCATTACCAGCGCCACACAGTGGGTGTGTCTGCTTCCATCGGTCAACTACTCTATAGAGTAGCGCGGGTAGTCCCATGTTATAGCGAGCAACATCCTTGATGCTCTATTGTATATGAGTCCATGTGCTCCACATTTTTGATATTTTGTTCTTCGGCTAAAAATACTTTTTGTAAAACTTTTATCATTATATATATATGAGTCTTTTGTATACTTACTTGTTATATTTGCAAAGTTTGATTGCTTTTTATAAATGTCTCAAATGTTTTTGTAACACATAATTAGCCAAAGCATCTGTTAATTTATTTAGACATCTAGGAATGTGTTGATATTCAATGTAATAAAAATGACGTTCCAAGAGGCAAATTCGTAAATATACCCTTAACAACATAGGAATTAGAATGGAGTAGACATTACTCAATTGTAGGAATACTAACTATGAATTGAATCGTACAATAAGATGACAAATTCCAATTGAAACAATGTTGGTCAAAAATTCAATGACTGCTTTATATTCAACAATATTGTTTGTTGCACGACCAAGGAAAACACCATGTAGACTAATCAATTCATCTGTAGGTGCATAGATTGCCCAAGAAACAGATGCTAAGTTATGAGTACAACACCATGTAGACTAATCAATTCATCTGTAGGTGCATAGATTGCCCAAGAAACAGATGCTAAGTTATGAGTACTGCAACTAGTGCCATCAATGAATCCAATGTAGGGTAGCAAAGAAACCAACATCTGGAAAGCAAGCACAACGCAAGGTAAGAAGCTAAAGGTCAAAACCAAACAATGAACGAGCACACAAGAGTATGATACAGTAAAAGTACAAGCACTCATGCAAAAATAACTTAAGCATAGTACTTCTTCAAGTAAATCCCATTTGTGGGTTCACTCAAAGGTATTATGTCATAGTCAAGAAACTCATAATCTCCCTTCTCCAACACTAGTTTGATAATGTAATGACCCCACCACATGGCCTCGAATTTACTGGCCCCTAGAAAATCACGATCTTTCTCGTAAAGGAGAACTAGATCACCTTCAAACAAAACATGTAGATGACATGTTTGTCGTATTGGGCTTTAGCACATTTTTTCTGAGTTTTAATAACTAAGGCGTCATCACGATGGGTTTCTTCTAGTTGCATTAAATACAAAATACGCTCCTCTTCAACAAAGGTATTAGGGAGAAGTTCAACAACCAGTTTCAAATATGGTATCTCACTTTCAATCAGAAAAATAGCTTCGATACCATAGACTAAATGGAAAGGTGTAAACCCTGTGGAAGACTTCACGGATATCTAATAGGCTCATAATGTTGAGAACAACATCATGTTCCAACTTGTCTTATGAATTCCTATCATCCGTCGAAGCATAGTAATAAGGACTTTGTTAATTGCTTCAACCTCACCATTGGCCTGTGGATAATAGGGGGTTGCGTTTTCATGGTGAAGACCCAACTTTTCATTAAGTTCAAACATCATAAAATTATGAAAATGACTGCCATGATCAGTAACAATGGCTTGCAGGATACCAAAACTAGTGATGATATGATTGAATATGAACAATGTTGCGATTTTCTTGGTGTTATCAAATGTAGGCATCACCTCGAACCATTTAGTGAAATAATCCATAAGCTAAAATGATGTATCCATGCCCCCTCACTGAGTGAGGGTTACATGTCATGAATTCAATGCCCCATTTGGCGAATGGACCGACATAAACTACAGGGTGTGAAAGAGAAGGATGAGATCTTATATTGTTATTATAAGTTTGGAAAGCATGTCATTTCTGGACGATAGTAATGCAATCCTTAAACAAAGAAGGCCAAAAATAACCCATGCATAAGATCCTTTGGGGAATGACATACCCATACATATGACCGCCACATGCTCCAAAGTGATATTCATTCAAAGATTTCTTGGCTTCATTGTAGGTGAGACATCGTTGGAAAATATAATCAATACCACAATGGTAGAGGGTATCACTAAGGATGATGTATTGACAGGCTTGATATCGTATGGGACGATGATCTGTACTAGATAGGTCAGGCTAGAAAGTTTTATTCTGGAGAGAGATGATTATGTATCCGTACCATACATCATCAAAACTGATCATAAAAAGGGATTCGTCACGCAAGGAATCCTCTGCCACATTTTTTGTCTCAGTAGAGGGAAGGTCACATATAAGTTCATAAAAAACCAAGGATTTCTTTGACTTAGCGTGTTCAAACTCTAAGTCAAAATCCTTGAGAATCACTATCCATTTGGAGTACTTTCCCCCTAGAAATTGTCGAGTGAGGATAAGCAGGGAGAATCGAAGCCATCTTCGAGGCCCTTTTTTCCAGATTTTCATTTTTGAGTTACAGTCCTAATTTTGCAGGAGCTGTTACGGCCAGCTAGAGGAGAATTTGGAAAAACCGAAGGAGTTTTTTGTCCAGCACATGCCCATCTACAATAAAATCCTTCATTTTTTCCCCAGGTGTCAGTGTTGAAGAGAAACAAATGTCTGTTTGGACCCCTTTTTTGTAGAAATTAGGCCCGTCTTTCATGGCCGACAGTTCCAGATTTTTAGGGTTTTCTTGCTATTTTTGGCCGAGGTGGTTGAATTCAACCTTGTGAACCTGAGGAGAGTCTTTTTTATATATTGTATGAATCAATTGTGCGGGGGTGGATGAGAAGGGACCATTATTTAGTTTTTGTAAACAACTCACATAGCCTCCTGTATTTTTCATCAATTCAATAATACAGTCGCAATAGTTACAAGATTCTTGTGTCAAATTCATTGGTGAAGTTTTTTTTCATTGTGATTTTGTTTTCCTCTGTTATAATATATGCTTGTATTCTCCATTGTTTCAAAGAGATTTAAGATCAAGATTTGTGTAAAAACACCCTGTTCCCAGTTTAAAGCAATGCCATTGTTTTCCACTAAAAGTTAAATGCAGAATTCTTTACTGCTCTGTCTTTAATTTGACCTCTTAACATTTTTCCCCCTCTGCCATACCCCAATCTTACGAAGAATCCAGTGATTTGCCTACCTTTCCCTGTAAGGCTGTTTGTAGGATTTGTTTTTGATTAAATCTCAGATTGTGACTCCATTTCCCATGGTTCCTCTTCTCTACACCTACCCAACTCAGAAACATATCCTATTCTCCATAGCTAGCCTAATATCCCATTCCAACAAATCTGTATCAAACACAGAGATCCCTCTCTGAGTCTTGGAGGGATAGATACGAGACTCAAAGCGGTTTTGATGTTACCTCTGTGACTGCCTCCACAACCTTGGGAAAATTACAGAGTGATAACACATCGTAAGTGAGACATCGTTGAAAAATGGAATCAACATCGCGGTGGTAAAGAGTATCACCTAGAATGATGTATTAACGGGCTTGATATCGTATATGACGACGATCCATACTAGATAGATCGGGTCAGAATTTTGAGTCTGAAGATAGATAATGATATCTCCATACCATACATCATCAGAACTGATCAGAAAAAGGGATTCATCAGGTAAGGAATCTTTTGCAACATTTTCTGTCTCAGTGTAGGGAAGGTCACATATCAGTTCGTGAAAACAAAATATTCCTTAGCCTTAGCATGTTCAAACTCTAAGTCAAACTCCTGGAGAATCACTATCCATTTGGAGTACTCTCCCCCTAGCAATTTTCGCATAAGGATGTGTTTCATAGGGTTGCAATCGGAAATAACAGTGGTTCTGTGTAATAAGATATAATGACAAAAACGCTGGACAACTTGAACAACTGCCAAGGCCAGTTTCTCTACATGTAGGTATTTTGTCTCAGTAGTTGTGAGACTCCAACTCAAATAGTATATCACATGTTCTTCATGTGAATCATCCTCTTGGACTAATACCATGGAAATGGTAGATTCCGAAGCAGCTAAATAGAGGAAGTAGTCCTGACTATAGTCAGGGGGAAACAATGATGGTGTATGAGTTAAGGAAAGTTTCAAAGCTTCAAAGGCTTTGTTCGTAGTATCATCCCATACAAAATCATAACCTTTCCTGAGTAGCCGAGTGAATTCTTTCATCAGTTCAACGTAATTGGTGATGAAACGATGCAAAAGGTTTTCCTTCCCTTGAAAACTTTGGAGCTGGTGTAGTGTGGAAGGAGGAGGTAGATTAAGAATAGACTTAACATTCAAGGGGTCTACTCGAATCCCTTGTATCAACATGATAAAACCAAGAAGTTGGTCAGACTGCACATAAAAAACACATTTCTGTGGGTTCAAACATATATGATACTAACGACAACGTATGAAAATGGCTCTTAAATGTGTCGGGTGATCTTGGGGATGCATGGAATGTGTCGCTATATCATCAAGATAGGGTTGCACAATGTGCTTAATATAATGGAAAGTGTAAGACATAGCATGTTGAAAGGTCGCACCAATATTTTTGAGACCAAAGGGTAATTTCTGGTAAGAAAAGGTTCCCTAAGGGAAAATAAAACGGTCTTGTGTTGGTCCGCAGGTAAAATATTAATTTGATTATAGCCAGAGAAACCATCTATTAGAGAGAATATTTTTCTCCTGGCATAGCCGTCAATGATCTGGTCAATGAAAGGGGTTGGGTAATTATCTTTAGGAAAATCTTTATTTATATCCCTATAATCGACACAAATTCTTATGGCACCTTGTTTTTTATTTACTGGAACAAGATTGGATACCCAATTGATCAAAGCCATAGGATAGATAAATCCAACTTTATTAAGTTTCTCAACTTCCATCTTGATAGAAACAAATTTACATGGATGGAATAGTCAAAGTCTCTGCCAAATGGGTTTATTTTCCGGATATGTATTAATCTCATGTACAAAATTATCAGGATTGATACCTGACATTTGTTCATAACTCTAGGAGAAAACGTCACAAAATTATTGGAAAAGGGATTTATACGTGTGGACCTCATATGTAGAATAGGAGGCCCCAATATTAACATTCTCGATGAATCCAAGCTTAATTGATATGTCAAGAGGGATGGTATGTGAAATGTTACTCAATTTCCCTTCATACAAAACATCATGTGTTGACTCGGGAATTAAAGAAATAACAACAACAGTCGACAGAGTGGAAATCCGTTGGTATCTCTCTATGATATCATGTCTTAGGAAGAGATTGGAGTGATTATTCCCATCATCCCATGGGGTATCTTCCATATACATGACTGACATCATCATCTCATCGGTGGGAAAGTTCACGTGAAATGGATCACGAGATGAATCACAGAAAGAAGGAGAGGAGGGGCTTGCCGATTGAATAGATTGATAAGTTGATTCCATTGGGCTTAAAGGCATCTTGTCACCATAGTGAAGACAATCACCAAGGCTAGGTACTACCCATGGGTCATATGATGGAGGGGTCTTGCGAAAAGTGGTGGAGATCATGTTGATAGAGGAAACAAAAGGAGGGGGAATATTAGGTGGTGGGATTAGAAAAGTACCCATCAAATTTGAATATTTCAAGAGACCCATGTCAACATTCTCATAACCATGAGGTGTATTTGAGATAAAGGGTATGTTGCTCGTACAAAAATCAGAATTAAAGAAGGCTAGTTGGTCGACAGTAACAACCTTTTCTTGGTGCGGGAAACGTAACACATAGAAAAGGGTAGACAAAACTACACACATGGAATCAATCTAGATGCGACCAAACAAAAGGTTATAATAAAGAGGCACATCAAAGACCTCAACTTCGACATTAACCGATTTACCTTCCAACGTAATAGAAAATGAAGTAAGAACACCATAGGGTTTAAAACTAGTACCATTGAAGGCCTTAAGTGTATTGTGTGATTCGGTGAGGGTAGGAGAGCCAATAGCTTTCTAACAAGTAATGTACATAACGCAAGTCGAGGATCCTTCATCAATAATAGTTCTACACATATTCTTGTTGTCAAAAACAACTTGGATCTGAAATGCTAATTGAGGATGGAGCCTTGGAACATGATCTTCCAAGTCAAAGATTATCAAATTAGTATTCATAGGATCAATTCCACCGATGGCCTTTAACAGTGCCTTATGTTGAGTAGGACAACTTTGAAGGACTTCGAGAGCTGACATCACAGAGGGTGATTGTGCAAGGTTTTCTACAATAGTGTAGTTTTGTGCATCACGTGCATGAGGATTGAATGCATAATTTCGATCAACTGCCTTAGGAGGAGGGAGAAGAACTGTATTGAGACCCGATCTTTCGAGATGAAGAGGATCATTTGGAGGTGAAGTCGGAGGAGGAGGTTTAACCAACAAAGGTGGTATGTCATCAAATTTATCTTTTGATGGAGAATAATATTTGGCTCGAGTTGTGACTGCAATTTCTTTCTTTTTAGAGTCACCAGTACACATAAAGACATATGATGAGGTAGAAGGAGAAGCTTGGTCATGAATGACCAGTTGGGCCTGTTGTTAAGAAGGGAAAGGTTGTGACAAAATGGCAGATGTAGAAGGATTTATGGTTCCTTGGAGGAACTTAGTAACCTCAACACGTCTTGCACAATCTTTCATGTAATGATCATCACCACAAATAAGACAAGGGTAAAGAGGTTTACGTTTATCTTTCTCATCATTGGTTTTCATTTTGGTTTTATCAGATGGTTGAATATTGGTCTTTTCCTCGTTGTTCTTACCCTTCAATTTATTTTTATTTTTATTCTTTTTGGTAGGTGTCAATTGAACAAAATTAACCTCAACAGCCTTACCAGAGGAAGGAGTAGGCGTAGGAGTATTTTGTACATTAGAATTATTAGATTTAGGGTTGGTTTGATCGACGTGCATAGAATGGGTCTCAAAATGGGAGGTGCCAATCACACCATCAGTAGCATGAGAGGTTGTTGGAGGTGTTGGGGTAGGGTTTGTGGAAGGATGAGGAGCATCAGGAATCAAATCGTAAAGTGTTCCCATTTGTGAATAAATGAGATCTAGATACTAAGAACAACTAATTTCCTGCTCTTCAGTGAAAACACCACCCATGGAGACATCATGAGAAATATGTCTGATGAGTGATTTGGTAAACCACTCAGCCAATAATTGATCAAGAAGAGGAACTTTGATTAAACGTCTTCTCTTCCTCCACTCATGGATGTGATCAGAAATATGAGTGGAATAAGATTGCTTAAAAGAGCTCAAAATTTCGGTTCCTGTCTCGTAGAAAGTTGGCAAATGGTAATGTGTCAAAAAGGCCATGGATAGGGTTTTAAATTCATTAAAGAATCATCACATTAACTCAATGTACCATTTTGTTGGCAAACCTATGAGAGTTCATTGGAAAAGTTATAATCTTATAGAGTCATCCATCAAGGAGTTGGATGAACACCACAGATGAAAAGTCATAACATGATGATTCAAGTATTCTCTTGCTCGACCATAAAATTTAGGAATGTCGAATGGTAGTTTGGTCAGTATGATGGGCCAATAAGGAGAATGTAGAATAGGATCATTCAAAATCCTAAGGAACTTAGTGACCTCAGCATGTTGTGGACAATCTTTCGTGTAATGATCGTCACCACCAATAAGTCAAGTGTAATGAGTTTTACATTTATCTTTCTCATTAGTGGTTTTCATTTTGGATTTATCAGATTGTGGATTATTATTCTTTTCCTCCTTGTTCTTACCCTTTTCTTTATTTTTATTTTGATTCTTCTCGATAGGTTTGTATTGAACCGAATTAACTTCAACAGTCTTACCAAAGGAAGGAGTAGGAGCAGGAGTATTTTGTATATTAGAATTATTAGATTTTGGATTGGTGTGACCGGCATGCGTAGACTGGGTCTCAGCATGAAAGGTTCCAATCACACCATCAACATCATGAGAAGTTGTTGGATGTGTTGGGGTAGGGTTTGTGAAAGGACAAGGAGCATCAAGGATTAAATCGTAAAGTGTTCCCATTTTTTAATAAACTAGATCGATATACTGAGCATGACTAATCGCCTGCTCTTCAGTGACAACACCACCCATGGAGACATCACGAGCAATAGGTCTAATGAGTGATTTGGTAAACCACTCAGCCAATAGTTCATTAGGAAGAGGAACTTTGATTAGACATCTTCTCCTCCTCCACTCATGGATGTGATCAGAAATATGAGTGGATGAGGATTGTTTGAAAGAACTCAAGATTTCGATTCTTGTCTCGTATCGCATGGGAAATGGTAATGTGTAAAAAAAAATTGTTGTCGAAACTGTGAGAGTTCATTAGAAAATCCATAGTCTTATGGAGTCATCCATCAAGGATTTGGACGAACACCATAGGTGGAAAGTCATAACATGGTTATTTGGGTCTTCTCCTACTTTACCATCAAATTTAGGAATGTCGGATGGTAGCTTGGTCGGTATGATGGGCCAATAAGGAGAATGTAGAATAGGATCATTCAAAATCCTAGACAAATCAGGTAAATCCAAAGTGGCTAGAAAATGAAACTGATGGGTCACATGAGGAAACTGGTAGTTCTTAGGGGGACGCCCCGTAGTTATAGTAGTAGGACCATAAGTAGTCTGTAAATAATTAGACATTCTTGAAAAATTTGGTTCTGGAGTATTTTGAGGCAGATAACCCACAGGGTTGGGTTGATTAGGTATGTTCCCTTGGAAAGGAACATTAGATTGAAAGTTCTGACCCCGAGTGGGATTCAAAGAACCTGGATACGGTTGAACGAGGTTAGGGGTTACAAAATAATTGACTTGAGAATGTTTCCCCCAAGACGGTTGTAGATTTCCTTGGAAAGGAAGATTCCAAGGTTGAGTTTGTAACACAGGTATTTTTTGTCCATAATGTGGGTTAGGGAATCCAACTTGAGTTTTCCCCCCAAGTTGAGGTTGTCCCCCAATATAAGGTTGTCCCCCAAATTGAGGTTTCCCCCAAGCTTGAGGTTGACCTCCAACAAGAATATGGAAACTAGAAGTGATAGAATGAATGGTGCCTCCAACTGGATTGGAGCCACTAGGACCGGGATGTTTAGATCCTCCTAACAATGGTGGAGGAGGAACATAGGGCTTTGGAGAGAACTTGGGTAGGTGTAGGAAGAAAATGACTCACGATGTTATACCTAGGAGGAACAAAAATTCTAGATCGGTCGAGTGGATTCTAGGTAGGGATAGAAATGAATGTATTCAAATCTCTATACCTAGGGGGAAGTAATGTATTTGGTCTAGGTGGAGGTGGTGTCCCAATCATAGCTTGGGAGATAACCACATTTCCAGTAGTAATCGTGGTAACTTGTGGGAGAATAATAGAATGGGCCATCTCGAGAGTAGGAATCAAGTGAGAACCAACCAACAATTGGTTTGAAACGATGATGACACTAGTGGCAGCATGAATGAAATGGTCTAAAGGTATTGTATAGGTAATAGATGTCTCAGGTATTTGTGATGACACTGGCTGATCAGGACATGCTCCTAAGTTTCCTTAAAGATCACGCATTATCGAAGGGACATAACTAGGATTAGAAGTTCCAATAGTGTGAGCCAGGGTCCTAAAGGATTCACTATGAAAAAGTCGATCCTCTACTCCAGATCCTGCATTAGGTCCGGTAGGTACTTCAATATTATCAACAA
>CBVK0100856467.1:0-22269 GCA_900067695.1 Picea abies | reverse complement strand
CGGGTGAGAACCTCCAAAACTAGGGAGAAACATGGAGGTATTTTCATTGTATATTATAGTATTTGTGATTTTCTTTTGGAAGAAATAGGGAGCTATTGTAATCCACCACTTTCACGTAGTTGATCAGATTTGTAGTCAATTTTTATATGCATTTTTTAATCCAATATTGTGACAAGTTATGTCCACATCTGTAATTAATTGTTAAGTGTCTTTGTAAATTCTATCATGTGATGATTTTAAGTATAATCGAAGTTTTCTTCTTGTTGAAGGACCATTGAGATGAAGTTGATACCCTGAGAACACTATCAATAACATTAATCTTGGTAAATCATAAAACATTGTTTCCATTTATTGGAAAAAACTTATTAAGCACCAATGAGAAACCACCTACAAAACCCAAGATATTTGTGAGACAAAGAAGGATATCTACTTAATATCAACAACATGATGATCTCCAACTTGTATTGCATTTATGGTATAGTCAAAATGTATTTTGGACCCATCTAATTTCCCTTTCTAAAAGGAAAAGAGACTTCCTCGAGGTTGAGTCTACGAACAACTTATTGGCCAAATTTTGTCATTGACCAAACTCCACTTCAAGTCATCAAGTATTTATGTCTTATGGGGAATGAAATCAAATTAGAATGATGGATATTGTTAGAACACTTATAATTTTGAGCTTTTGAACTTAAAATTTTTCCTCTTAGAAATAAAAAAAAATTACCCAAAAAACAAAAACCTAGAGAGTTGCCTTTTAATTTTAAAATAAATCCATTGGTTGTTATTTATCAATAAGGCGCTTACAATATCTATCTTCAATGAGTTACTCTAATTTGATCGAACGGTCCTAATGATCTCCGAAGTTTAGAAGATGCCTGAGTTTTAAAATAGTCTTTAACATATGCTTCGTGCTTCGGGTATTACAACAAATCTAAACAACAAAAACCATGAAACTCTGAAGTCCCGAAGATAGTCACTCGTGATAATTCCTAAAGGACTTACGAACACGTCATGGGACACACGTCTTTTAAAGTCTTTTCTTGGGTTGACACGTGGTACTTACTTTTGACATTTACGTCGGATGATTCACATGTTTTCAAGTGACACATGGCACCTCTCGTTTCTTAACATGTCATCAAGAATGATGTCATCTTTGCGATGTCACTCCGGAAGATTTCCCTACGGGATTTTTAACAAAGATCGAGTTCACAAACCTCCGAAGTATCAAAGCTTCAAAGTAAAGTAATTACAAAAAGTAAAAAGTGTTTTAAAGGGTTAATAAAACATTTAGTAAGTTAGGTTAATCATGGTTAAGTATTAATTAATCACTCCGTAGTTTTGGACTTCAGGAGATTTCCATCCTGTTACATTCAAAACTTTCGAACGCAGAATCGTCGAAGTATTAATGACATTTATGATTGATTAAGGTTAATGATTTTATTAATGACATTTATGATTGATTAAGGTTAATGATTTCAAATAAAGATTGTGAATCACCAGGTAATAAATTCCATTAAGTTTTTAATAAATTATTCATCAGTAGATCTATACGAAGATCGATAGACTTTTTGAATAAAGCACTTCGAATTTCAAAATCATTTTACCATTTGCAATTAGCAGTTTTTTATTCAGTGTAGAGCTTACAGACTTCTCTTGTTACATGTAGGATAATTCTATTTCCTTGAGGATTATGGTGCCACGAAAAGATGCAAAGAAGCTTGATGCATTAGGTGATGATTCCAATCCAAATGCAGATGTTCTATAAAACACAACTCTGGGAGTTACGAATGCCATTAAGTCTTGGAAGCAGGTTTTTGATATCTTAGAGCATGAGATTATTAATTGTCCAGATGAATCTGTCGAGGAAGACGACGAGTCCTTCTCATCCAAGCTTAAATTTGTAGCACAGTCAAAACTACATAAGATCGTTGCACGACCCAGAATTATACCCTACAATGATATGATAAGTTGGGTTTTGGAACATGTCGACATCCAAACCAGAAGTGTCATCAACCACCAACAGACTGTCGTCGGTTCTTTTCGACCAGAGAATCTACAAGTAATGTTCAAGCTTTCCCCTACCCCTAAATATACTTATAATGCAACATTTCTTCTAGATTTTGAGAGAAGAGAATGCACTCAATACGGAGAATGCACTCAATACGGTAGAAATGGTCATGATATAATCAAGACCTGGTGTGGGCATCCAGAAAAATTCAGGGCCGACGCTTATGGTATGTATGCCACAACGTCCTTAGATTCTCATATGTTATATATAGCCATGATGCTCTTTCGTCTATTTGGGAAGAAGAACCCTACACATTTCTCAGTTGAGTGGGTAGCCATAATGAATGAAGTAGTTAAGGGTTATACCTTCAATTGGGATAAAATGCTATCTGATAATTTGGCCAAGGAAATTGTTGAGTATCTATCGAAAAAATCAAAGGGGCAACCTGCTCCTTTTTACATGTCAGCATATATTATGGATGCCATTTGTTTCATGACCCCATTCCCCATGATGAAATGGAGTTGGACCCTGGCTAGTTCTAAGCCAATACATTTCTACCACTCCAAATTATGGGAAGAAAATGCCAAAATTTTATTTTATGAAATCTGTCACAATGTAGTGGTACTTGTTCACATAGGTATCTATGGCCACCCGCCACCTAGGATTTCATAAACGATTATGGAGAATTTAGGAAAACTTGTAGACTAGTTCATTGAGGATTGTTTCTCCTAAATTAGAGTATTTGGTTGTTATGTTCCTCCTCATTCCCTCCCATAGTTTTTACCTAACAGGATGGTATGCAGAGAAGTGGCATACCAAATAGTAGCAGGAGGTATCAACAAGGAGTTGAAAACAACTCAGAAAAAGGTTTGGCCACCTTTTCCCATTCAAGTTGGTATGTTCACATTATTAGATTTTGGTCATTCTAAAGTTGAGGCCGCAGCCTTGGAAGATGTCAAATTAGTTGACATTGAATTCAAGAAGCATGATGCACATAAGATAGTGGAAAATCATTTGGCTCAATTTAACATGAAGCGATACATCCATGAGAATTCTCCTTATGATGAGATGTTCATGGGAGTTATATCTTATGAGGAAGTTCAAAGAATATTCCAAACCCTACCTCCTGACCAACAGACTGGTTTCCTCAGCTTTCAAAAGCATAGACGAAACAATTTTATGAAGATATTGCAAAGAGAATCAAAACCCCTGCCTTCTTCACAGGAAGCTAAACCCACAGGATCTGAGCCAAGTTGCTCCACTAAGAACACAGTTTAAGAAGTCCCAAAAAGTCTAGAAAAGTTATTTCAAGAAATAAAAACATCACTATTAGGACTTAATGATCCACGGGTATTAGCTCAGTTCGAAGCTTTCATGAATCTGAAACAAGTTGTTCCTCATTCCATGCCAACTAATTCTGTTGGCACCCCAAATACAACAAAAATAGGAACATTCCACAACAATTATTTCTCTTGTTACATCATTAACCCCTTACAGACCATCTTTGGAAATCCTAGTTCTGAACTCATTTATGTAAGTGGCCTTACTCCTATCTTACCTAAATAGATGCCTCCCTCAAGTTTCTTTTTCAACAAGAAATGAATGGCTATTGTAAAAAGAGAATCTCACAAAAAGCATGGATTAGTCACCAAAAGGAAAATATTGTTGTATTATGAGAAAGACCAAGATGATCCTAAGTTTGCAAAGGAAGTTACAGATTCACTAGGGGATTTTTCCACTGCCAATCAATGGTCAGTGGACAATTTAACCGAACAACAACAAAATAAATGTCTCTTGGTAGAGAAATTGTAGAATGAGATACATAGTACCGAACAGATTGTTAGAAGCAGGATGAACTAGAACATTGAACAAATTAGGGCTAGTTATCAGCATCAAATGAAGCAGTTACAGGATAACCTTGAGTTTCTCTACCAAAGTTCATAGACCATCAAAGATTTGATCACTTAGTATGACAATTTGATTGAGCAGCTACATGCCAAATTGACCCTAATAGAGAACACAACAATAGATATTACTGCCTTCACAACAAAAGCATCAGAAATCAATGCGAAGCTAGAAGTTGCCCAACAATAGCTCTATCAAAAAGTAGATGTTCTTAATAAATGCTATTAGGAAGTAAACCTTTATCTAAAAAGTATTTATGTCAAGGAAAAAGAGGCATGTGTAACCAGGTCTAAGTTTCAGGAAGTTATCATATGGAAGCAAAGATATAATATCCCTTATGTTATCCCTCTCTCACATTCTGAACAAGTAAAAGGAGAAATGGCCCTAAAATCCTGGGAAACAAATCTGGAAAAAGGAAAGAAACTTGCAAGAGATGCAAAAGAGGCTTGTCTAGAGGCACTATCTTCAATAAATAAAAATTTGATTGAATTTGAAGGAAATAATATCTCATAGGCATTGGGTCAGATTGGAATAGAAATGAACCAACAAAGATCCAGGAAGAACAAGGAAAATATTCAGTCGGCCATCCAACAGATGAGCCAGATCAATTTACTCAAAATCAATGAATTATTGGTTAATCCAAGTTCACAATATTAGGTCACAGTCCAAGAAGTGAACAAGATTCAGGAGAAGCTGCCACAAATACAAAAGAAGATTTTCGCCTTTGAATTGAATGAAAGGGTTGAGCCTTCAAGATTCGTGGTAGCATTTATGGACATGTTCACCTAATGCAATTGACAGATAAAAGAAAGTGTAGCTGGGAGAAAATGGAAAAACATACACATCATCCACTTCCTCCACCCACTCTACCTTTCACCCTCCAACCTGTCACACTCTTCACGTCACTTACCCTATCTATCCCTACCACCCTCATTCTCGCATCCATTCATCCCACCTCCTTATTGGACACTTGTCCCCATGTCATCCTATTCATGAACAGTTACTCTTCCTCGTAACCATTAGACATCCCATAATGAGCCAACACTGAGCTATCTGTCTAATTATTCCCCCCATATCTTCAACTGCAATTCTTTATCCCAGTGAATGCATTTGAATGGACAGTTGGAAACTTGATCAAATGGAAAAGACGGTAAGCCAAATGATTGTGGTGGACTTAATGAACATGTGTACTCAGTTTAAAGAACAAAGGAAAACAAGCGCATCTATGAGCAAATGAAGGGACAAATGAAGCGCCAACACATCTCAACACTATCTGCATGTTGTTATTTCATTCAGATTGTATTCTATTTTTAGGAAGATATTGTAGGAAGTCTAATGGTTTTCAGTTGAGACATTTTTTGTATAAATAGATAGGTTTTAGATCTATTCATGGCTGCTTCTTTCCGAATGTAAAAGATAAACTTTTTTGAATATTAATACAAGTGCAGACAGAGATTCTAAGTTTCGTTCAATTTAAGTTATGTGTTTCCTCTGTGTTTCCATTTCTCTAAATTTATTTACGTAGTTCTTGAAGAGTGAATGATTACAATTTAGTACTACATCTACTGTGATCATAATATATCATAAGTTCATTCAATAACAACTTTTCCTTTGTTATTACTCTGAGTAAAACATGACCTGTGACTTGTGTCAATTACTACATTTTTATCTCCTCTCAAGGGTGCATCTTCTACTTTTCCTCAACTGCAACAAGGTGAGACTTATCTGTAATTCATACTTGACTTTGTTTAATGGTTTTGTAAATCATTTGACATTATAATTGTGACTCAGATAACAGGATACAACCTTTGTATTGTCTTATCATTAATTTCATTTAGAGATTATTTCTCAGAAAATTGAAGGTAGAAAAAAGCACTCATAAAAATACTTCATTTAAAACCTTTGATGCCTAACATTATTCTTTGAGCCTTAGAATCAATCTCATGAACAACATATTTTTGGTGCCGCTACCGGGGATGGAGAAACAAAATCATTTTTCTCTGGGAGAACGACAAAGTTAAATTTTGGTCTTTGATGGTGAAAAAAGATTGAATACATGAAAAGGTTCATTTTTGACCTGGCAACTCCATTGTAGGTAAAGCTGGCCTTTGGTCGAAAGAATACTAGGAAAAACCTAGACGAAAAACAAGCTACGCCAGTTTCAGATCCCGAAAAATTGTTGAAACCGAAGGGATATCTCAGACAAACTTCTGCATCGGTAGGTAAGGTCTATCAACCTAGAGCTACGCAAGTTAATAGTAATATTCCTGCTGAAGAGATTAGTTTTAAATAAAAATTTAAACAAGTTCATTATGCAGAAACATCAACAAGTAATTTTGAAGTTAAACTAGAAAATCCAAAAGTAATTATTCCTAAAATAAAATTTGATATTGACCATACCATCCCTATTTCATTGATAGATACTTATACTAGTGAAAATAAAGAATCTATTTCAATCCCTACTATCATTAGTACACATCTGATTCTTTCTCTTCCCGAAGTAAAAGTTTATGTTTCCAAAAACCCTCTAATTTATTTTTTATACATAGGTGCATCACCTACTACTTCTCCTATCTATACATCTGGTAAATCTGAGAAACCAAGATCAAATTTTCCTTTTCCCCCTCATCTAGATCTTCCATCTTCTCACAATGATTTTCCTGAACCCCATTCACACCATCCCGAAGTAGTTAGAAGATCAGTATATCAGTCTTTTGAAGTTTTTAATAATCTCCTTTTTAGTCCTAGAAATATGTATCCTAGACTTTCAATGGTCGGTGTTGGAGGTGTCGTCAATGGTCGGTGTTGGAGGTGTCGGAGGTGCAGGGGCTAGTGGACAATCTCAACCCCCTAGGATCTTTTTCAATGTCATTGCTAGATATGCTCCCTTAGTTCTTTCTGATGTCCTGCATGATTTACCTGAAAATTACATGAAAATACTCCCTAAATTCACAGGAGAAGGGGATTTTACAACAACAAAACATATAACCTTTTTCGGTCAATTTGTTGATATTATTGGTGTTGAGCACGAGGATGTTTACACAATATTGTTAGTACAAAATTTTGAAGGACATGTAAGAAATTGGTTCAGAGGACTTCCAGTAGGTTCTATACCATCATACAATGATTTGGAAACTTCCTTCATAAGGCAATGGGGTGAGAAAAAAAATCATCTTTATTACTTAACCGAATGCGGAGCCTTGAGGAGATTTATTCCTAACTTTCCTGAAATAATCAAATTGATTACCTATATGCTAAAAAAGGACAACGAAGTAAAATGGACTACAGAAGCCAAAGAATCTTTCGAGCGTGTTAAGAAAGTTATAGGAGAAGCAACAATATTGGTAAGTCTGGACTATACAAAAGAATTCTTAATCATCTCCTTTTCTTCTAAACATACTATTGCAGTAGTGCTCCTTCACAAGAACGAAGAAGGATTTGAACAACTAATATCCTTTTTCAACAAAAGACTCAGGGATGCAGAGCTATGATATGATATTCTTGAAAAAAAAGCTTATGCAATGGTGAAGGCTCTAAAGGATTTCAGAACATATGTCTTGCACTACAAAATAATCACTTATGTACCAACAAATGAAATTAAAGATATCTTCGTTCAGCCAAACAGTGATGGAAGAAGAGGCATATGGTTGGCTAAAATTCAAGAGTTTGCATTAGAAATGAAACCAACCAAACTAGTGAAGGCTCAAGGTCTGGCAAGGCTATTAGTTGAATCAAAATTCAAAGAGCTTGGAATAAATAACTTTGAATCACATGATTCTCTTCTAGATATAGAAGAAATTGATGATCAGGCACCTATAATTCAGATTGAAGATAAGTTTTCTTCATCTTCCTAGTACTGTGATATTGTTACATACCTCCTTACTCTTCAATGCCCAAATGACATGACTCCTTCTAAAGAAATAAATTTAAAGCTACATGAAATTAAGTATTGAATTGTTGATGGAAAACTACACTAGGAAGACCCTCTGGGTTTTCTGTTATGTTGCCTGATAGAATCTGAAACAAAAGGTGTCATTGACAAATTTCATGAAGGAGTATGTGGAGGACATCATGCCTAGAGAGAAATAGCTTACAAAATTTTAAGGGTAAGATATTATTGGCAAAAATTATTTACTGATGTAAATGAAAGGGTTAGAGCTTACAATTCATGCCAATTGTTTGCTGGTAAAAAATCTTCCTGCCTTACCTTTAATTCCAGTAAAATTTGAAGCTCCTTTTCCAATAATGGGGCTTAGACTTCATTGGAGAAATTTATCCACAATTGAGTGCTCAACATAGATGGATTCTAACCGCTACTGATTATTTTACGACATGGTTTGAAGCCATTCCAACTCGGAATGCTACAGATTTGGTAGTGATAAACTTTTTCGAGGAAAACATCCTATCAAGATTTGGTTGTCCTAGGAAAATAGTTATTGATAATGCTCAGGATTTTAAATCTATGGTAATGATCAATTTATGTCAGATAAACAATATTATTTTAGGTCATTCTACAACTTATTATCCTCAGGGAAATGGGTTGGCTGAATCATCTAACAAGAGTTTGATGACTATAATCAAGAAAGTTTTGACAGAAAATAAAAAAGTCTTGGCATATACACTTAAAATATGCCTTATGGGAAAACCAAATTGGCACCAATAAATCTATAGGTATGTCTCATTTCCAATTAGTTTATGGTATTGATGTTATCCTTCCTATTAATATTTCTCTCCCTGTGATTAAAATCTAGCAGTATGTGAATGAAGATCCAAATGATGTTACAAGAAGAATAAGTCAAATCATCGAAGTTCGGTAAAATAGAGTAGAAGTGGATGATAAGCTTCAAAAATACCACGATAATATGAAATCCCTTTTTGATAAAAAAAATCTAAAGACGATTTTCTTCCTGGCGATTTAGTTTTAAGATGGGAAGCTAGAAAGGAAGATGCAGGGAAACATAGAAAATTTGATCATCTTTGGTTTGGACCTTTCAAAATTGCAGCTACTAAGGGAAAAAACTCATTCTCACTAGAAAATCTTAATGAAGAGATTCGCAAGGTCCCTATCAACAGATGTTATTTAAAAAATTTCATGTAGTAGTTACATTTTAGATTTCCATTGTATATATCGAATTGGATTGACATTGGAAAATTTTAATTTTCTTTTTATTATCTGAGTCATTTGGTCATTTGTTGTAAATATTTTCAATAAATTTATGATTGCTTGACATCATTAAAACGATAAATAAAAACATATTTATCACATATCATCTCTATTTTACATTATTATCTAATATTTTATATTTCATTCATTTCGTAGAACAAATCTTTTTGAACAAGAGATGAGGTTGAATAAAAACTCGACACTCGTCTTTCAAGCATTTGATTTCTCTAAAAATAGGTGATAAATAAATAATATGCCTTGCTGAAATTTCAAAAGGAAAATAAGGTATGAGTCCCTACTCTTCTTATAGTTCAAATAAAATTAAAAAATTCTTTTTGAAATGAATGTGAAGGAAGTTTTTCTCATGAAAATATTATCACCCAACCTAAAAATCAGAGAGGTATTAAATTATAATTTGAAGTGTCATGCTGATAAATTATAAAGTCATCTTTGAAATAAAAATACAATAATGATAAATAAGCTTGAAAGAAGTCCGAACTAAATACGCAATCTTGTGTAGGATTAGGATATTTATATTTTAGATCCTTCAAATCTGTGATTGGGTCAATTTTTACCTATCCCCAAGTTCTTATCCACTTCATATTTTCTCTCTCCATTCTTATTAGTCTTCATAGAAATAAAGAAACTTACCTTGACTATGAAAACTTTAAAAACATATTTTCAAAACAAGATTAGGCGAAAATATTTATGCTCCTTTTATTTTGATTGAAAAAGTATGTCTAGGCTAATCTTGATAATTTTAGATCTTCTATCAGACTTTAAACTGACTAATTCGCTCAAGGTTGATCCCTGAAAAGATTAAAATCCCCATAAAAAAATTTCCTATAGGTGAAGGTGTATTGAAAATCGGAAGAAAGTTAGTTTCAGAGTATTCTTAGAATTGTTGACAGACCCGCTTTTCAGTCTAAATATTTTAAATAGATATCATCCCTTGTAGGTTACATACAAATTGATTGCCCCCACCTCAAAATATTAAAATATAAGACAGATGGTGAAAGGAAATTCATAATTTGATTTCCCCCATCTTGTCCAAAGGAGATGATGAAAGGAAATTCGTATATCGATTTCCCTAATCTCAGCGAAATGCAGAAGTGTTAATTAAAGTGGTGAAAGGAAATTCAATGTGAGAAGTAGATAACTTCATCGGGGTACTGAACAGGCTCAATGGAAGTGAAGCGATATCTATGATATTTGTAAGGCTTCCATACATATCTATATATCATACTATGTTATCTAGTTCTCTTTCCGGTGATATTTACATCATGAACCAACTAGGGATTCCCTAAATAAATATGTTACATCTGCTTAACCTTGAAGCGAACAAATTCCATCGAAGCATGATATTTTAGTTAAAATTATTTTGATTATCTTAAACAATGCTGAAATTTGTTTTAGGAAAAGGAAATTTTAAATAGCCTAACTTGAGATCAATCATTGAGTATGTTTTGAAGGTTTTTGAGATTTGGTTAAGTTCATTTTTCTATGTATGATTAATTCTTAAATAAAATTGGAAAATGTTTTTCAAAAAGAAATAATGACTCCATTTACCCAATAAAGGCACTTGGTCTATTGTTCTTTCATGCCTCACAGGGATCCACAATCCCCAGATGGAGCCTATGTTAGAACACGTATAATTTTGATCTTTTGAACTTTAGATTTTTCCTCTTAGAAATAAATGGTTTCTACCCAAAAAGAAAAAACTTAGAGAGTTTCCTTTTAATTTTAAAATAAATCCATTGGTTGTTATTTATCAATAAGGCACTTACAATATCTATCGTCAATGAGTTACTCTAATTTGATCGAATGGTCCTAATGATCTCCGAAGTTTAGAAGTTGCCTGAGTTTTAAAAGAAAGTCTTTAATGGTCGCTTTGCAGCTTTGTGCTTCGGGTATTCCAACAAATCTAAACAAAAGAAAAACCCAAAAATTCAAAGTCCCAAAGATAGTCACTCGTGATAATTCATAAAGGACTTACAGACACATCATGGGACACGTGTCTTTTAAAGTATTTTCTTGGGTTGACACGTGGCACTTACTTTTGACATTTACATCGGATGATTCACACATTTTCAAGTGACACATGGCACCTCTCTTTTCTTAACACGTCATCAAGAATGATGTCATCTCTACCATGTCACTCCGGAAGATTTCTGTGCGGGAGTTCTAACAAAGATCAAGTTCACAAACCTCTAAAGTATCAAAGCGTCGAAGTAAAGTAATTACAAAAAGTAAAAATTGTTTTAAAGGGTTAATAAAAGATTTAATAAGTTAGGTTAATCATGATTAAGTATTAATTAATCACTCCGCAGTTTTGGACTTTGGGAGATTTACATCCCGTCACATCCAAAACATCTGAACACAGAACCGTCGAAGTATTAATGACATTTATGATTGATTAAGGTTAATGATTTCAAATAAAGATTTTGAATCACCAGGTAATAAATTCCATTAAGTTTTTAATAAATTCTTCGTCAGTAGATATATACAAAGATCGATAGAATTTTTGAATAAAGAACTTTGAATTTCAAAATCATTTTACCATTTGCAATTAGTAGTTTTTTATTAAGTGTAGAGCTTACATACTTCTCTTGTTACAGGTAGGCTAATTCTATTTCCTTAAGGATTATGGTGCCACGAAAAGTTGAAAAGAAGATTGATGCATCAGGTGATGATTCCAATCCAAATGCAGATGTTCTATTAGACACAACTCCGCAAGTTATGGACGCCATTAAGTCTTGGAAGAAGGTTTTTGATATCTTAGAGCATGAGATTATTAATTGTTCAGATGACTATGTCGAGGAAGACAACGAGTCCTTCTTAGCCAAGATTAAATTTGTAGCACAGTCAGAAATGCACAAGATCGTTGCACAACCCAGAATTATACCCTACAATGATATGATAAGTTGGGTTTTGGAAAATGTCGACATCCAAACCAGAAGCGTCATTAGCCACCAAGAGATTGTCGTTGGCTCTTTCCGACCGAAGAATCTACAAGTAATGTACAAGCTTTCCCCTACCCCTAGATATACTTACAATGCAACATTTCTTCTAGATTTTGAGAGAAGAGAATGCACTCAATACGGTAGAAATGGTCATGATATAATCAAGACCTGGTGGGGGCATCCGAAAAAATTCAGGGCCGATGCTCATGGTATGTATGCCACAACGTCCTTATATTCTCATATGTTATATATAGCCATGATTATCTGTTGTTTGTTTGGGAAGGAGAACCCTACACATTTCTCAGTTGAGTGGGTAGCGATAATGAATGAAGTAGCTGAGGGTTATACTTTCAATTGGGCTAAAATGTTATCTGATAATTTGGCCAAGGAAATTGTTGAGTATCAATCGACAAAATCAAAGGGCAAACTGCTCCTTTGTACATGTCAACATATATTATGGATGCGATTTTTTTCATGACCCCATTCCCCCTGATGAATTGGAGTTGGACCCCGACCATTTCTGAGCCAATACATTTCTACCAGTCCAAATTATGGGAAGAAAATGCCAAATATTTGTTTTACGAAATCTATCACAACATAGTGGTACTTGTTCACATAGCTATCTATGTCCACCCTCCACCTAGGATTTCAGAAAAGATTATGGGGAATTTAGACAAACTTGTAGACTGGTTCATTAAGGAGAATTTCTCCTACATTAGAGTATTTGGTTGTTATGTTCCTCCTCATGCCCTCCCATAGTTTTTACTTGATAGGGTGGTATGCAAAGAAGTGGCATACCAAACAGTAACATGAGGTATCAGCAAGGAGTTGAAAGCATCTCAGAAAAAGGTTTGGCCAACTTTTCCCATTCAAGTTGGTATGTTCACATTATTAGATTTTGGTCATTCTAAAGTGTAAAAGTATTCCAAATTGACTCGTGTTAACATTTAATAATATTCATTCATGTCCCCCATACCAAAAACTCAGGTAAACTAAAAGAATATGTTGTTAGGGTGGAGGCCTTGCAGAAATAAGAAGGTTGGAAGGGTTGGCAGGGTGAGGAATCGACAATTGTGGCTTCTTTAGGATTTTCTATAGTTTGGATCCGTTATTTGGGGGTTGATCTATTAGGAATATGGTTACAAAACTATGGATTGTTGGAACCATAAATGGACCGAATTCCTAGAGGGAAAAGGAAGAATAGATTCGATAACTGCAGAGGTAGGAATAATGGCACCAGGTTACTTGTGAGGTACAACAATTATTAGGAAATCATAAGGTTAGAGTTGTAGCTATGAGTGCTACTGATGGTTTGTTGAGGTCGCAACCCTGGAAGATGTCAAATTAGTTGACATCAAATTCAAGAAGCATGATCCACATAAGATAGTGGAAAATCATTTGTCTCAATTTAACATGAAGAGATACATCCATGAGAATTATCCTTATGATGAGATGTTCAGGGGAGTTAGATCTTATGAGGAATTTCAAAGAAAATTCCAGACTCTACCTCCTGACTGACAAACTGGTTTCCTTAGCTTTCATAAGCATAGATGAAACAGTTTGTTGAATATATTGCAAGGAGAATCAAAACCCCTTCCTTCTTCACAGGAAGATAAAACCACGGGATCTGAGCCAAGTTGATCCACTAAGCACACAGTTGAATAAGTCCCAAAAATTCCAGAAAAGTTGTTTCAAGAAATAAAAACATCACTGTTAGGATTGAATAATCCACGGGTATTAGCTTGGTTCGAAGCTTTCATGAATTTGGAACACGTTGTTCATCACTCCACACCAACTACTTCTATTGGCACCCCAAATACAACAGGACATGAACATTCCACAACAATTATTTCTCCTATTACACCATTAACCCAGTTCCAAACTCATTTATGTAAGTGACCTTACTCCTATATTACCTGAAGAGATGCCTCCCTCAAGTTTCTTTTTTAGCAAGAATGAAAGGCTATTGTAAAAAGAGAATCTCACCAAAAGGATGGAGTAGTCACCAAAAGGAAAAGATTGGTGTATGATGGGAAAGACAAAGATGATCCTAAGTTTGCAAAGGAAGTTGCAGATTAACTAGGGGATTTTTCCACTGCCAATCAATGGTCAGTGGAAAATTTAACCGAACACCTACAACAAGAATGTCTCTTGGTAGAGAAATTGCAGAATGAGATACATAGTACTGAACAGATTGTTAGAAGAAGGATGAACCAGGGCATTGAACAAATCAGGGCTATTTATCAATATCAAATGAAGTAGTTACAGGATAACCTTGAGTTGCTCTACTAAAGTTCACAGAACAACAAAGGTTTGATCACTCAACATGATAATTTGATTGAGATGTTGTAGGCCAAATTGACCCTAATAGAGAAAACAACAATAGATATTACTTCCTTCAAAACACAAGCATCAAAAATCAATGAGAATATAGAAGTTTCCTAGTAGGAGCTCTATCAAAAAGTAGATGCTATTCAGAAATGATGTTAGGCAGTAAACCTTTCTCTAAAAAGTATTTACGTCAAGGGAAAAGAGGCTTGTGAAGCTAGGTCTAAGTTTCAGGAAGTTATCATATGGAAGCAGAGAGATAATATCCTTGGTCTTACCCCTCTCTCACATTCTGAACAAGTAAAATGTGAAATGGCCCTAAAAGCCTAGGAAAAAAATATGGAAGAAGGCAAGAAACTTGCCAAAGATGCAAAAGAGGCTTCAAAAGGATGGAGTAATCACTAAAAGGCAAAGATTGGTGTATGATGGGAAAGACCAAGATGATCGTAAGTTTGCAAAGGAAGTTGCAGATTCACTAGGGGATTTTCCCACTGCCAATCAATGGTCACTAGACAATTTAACCAAACAACTACAACATAAATGTCTCTTGGTAGAGCAATTGCAGAATGAGATACATAGTATAGAATAGACTGTTAGAAGTAGGATGAACTAGGACAATGAAAAAACCAGGGCTAGTTATCAACATCAAATGAAGCAGTTTCAGGATAACCTTGAGCTGCTCTATCAGAGTTCACAGACCAACAAAGGTTTGGTCACTCAGCAGGACAATTTGATTGAACAGTTGCAGGCCAAATTGGCCCTGACAGAGAACACAACAATAGATATTACTGCCTTCAAAACAAAAGCATCAGAAATCAATGAGAAGTTGGGAGTTGCCCAACATAAGCTCTATCAAAAAGTAGATGCTATTCAGAAATGTTATCAGGCAATAAACCTTTCTCTAAAAGGTATTTATGTTAAGGAAAAAGAGGCCTGTGCAGCCAAGTCTAAGTTTTAAGAAGTTATCATATGGAAGCAGAAAGATGATATCTATGGTCTTACCCCTCTCTCACATTCTAAACAACTAAAAGATGAAATGGACCTAAAAGGCTGAGAAAAAAATATGGAAGAAGGCAAGAAACTTGCCAAAGATGCAAAAGAGGCTTGTTTGGAGGCATTATCTTCATTAAATAAAAAGCTAATTGAATTTGAATGAAATAACATCTCAGATTCATTAGGACAGATTGAGATACAAATGAACCAACAAAGCTCCAAGAAGAACAAGGAAAATATTCAATTGGCCATCCAACAGATGAACCAAATCGATTTACTCAAAATCAATGAATTATTGGTTAATCCAAGTTCACAATATCAGGTCACATTCCAAGAAGTGAACAAGATCTAGGAGAAGCTACCACAAATACAAAAGAAGATGTTCGCCTTTGAATTGAATGAAAGGATCAAGCCTTCAAGATTCATGGTAGCATTGATGCACATGTGCACCCAATGCAATGAACAGAGAAAAGCGAGTGTAGCTAGGAGAAAATGAAAAAACATACACATCGTCCACGTCCTCCACCCACTCTACCTTTCACCCTCCAATCTGTCACACTCTTCATGTCACTTACCCCATCTATCCCTACCACCCACATTCTTGCATCCACTCATCCCATCTCCTTATTGGACACTTGTCCCCACGTCATCCTATTCATGAACAATTACTCTTCCCTGTAACCGTTAGCTATCCCATAACAAGCCAACACTGAGCTACCTATCTAATTATTACCCCCATATATTCAACTGCATTTCTTTATCCCAGTGAACACATTTGAAGGGACATATGGAAATGGGACCAAATGGTAAAGACAATAATCCAAATGATTGTGGTGGCCTTAATGAACATGTGTACCTAGTTTAAAGAATAAAGGAAAAGGAGTGCATTGCGAGCAAATGAAGAGATAGATGAAGCACCAACACATCTCAACACTATCTGCATGTTGTTATTTCATTGAGATTGTTTTATATTTTTAGGCAGATATTGTAGGAAGTCCAATGGTTTTCAGTTGAGACTATTTTTGTATAAATAGATAGGTTTTAGATCTATTCATGGCTTCTTCTTGTCGAATGTAAAAGAGAAACTTTTTTGAATATTAATACAAGTGCAGACAGAGATTCTAAGTTTCGTTCAATTTGAGTTATGTGTTTCCATTTCTCTGAATTTATTTATGTAGTTCTTGAAGAGTGAATGATTACAATTTAGTACTACATCTATTGTGATCATAATACATCAGAAGTTCATTCAGTTATAGCTTTTCCTCTGTTATTACTATGAGTAAAACAAGACCTGTGACCTATGTGAATTACTGCATTTTATCTCCTCTCAAGCGTGCATCTTCTACTTTTCCTCAACTGCAACAGGGTGAGACTTATCTATAATTGATACTTGACTTTGTTTAACAATTTTGTAAATCATTTCTACATCATTTGAGATTATAATTGCGACTCAGATAACGAGATACAACCTCTGTACTGTCTTATCATTAATCTCATTTAGAGATTATTTCTCAGAAAACTGAAGGTAGAAAGAAGCACTCATAAAAATACTTCATTTAAAATCTTTGATGCCTGACATTATTCTTTGAGCCTTAGAATCAATCTTAGGAACAACAAATACTATCAACCAAGATCATGTCAGTCAATTTTAAGTTCGAACAATAATTTATTTCACTTGGTGAGATCAACTGCTCTT
Organism: Picea abies; assembly: GCA_900067695.1. Classification (NCBI taxonomy): domain Eukaryota; kingdom Viridiplantae; phylum Streptophyta; class Pinopsida; order Pinales; family Pinaceae; genus Picea; species Picea abies. Next base: position 5,212 of record CBVK0100856467.1, on the reverse strand, counting down.
ATAATTTATTGATTCCTTTCATAGTTTGTTAAATGTGCAGTGAAGAAACCATGAAAAAATTCATGTTATAAATAGTAAACTTGATCACCACATAAATCCTAAAACATGTCATAGAAGAAATTCAAAATTTGGAAATTAAAATGAAACTCCAAAAGTTCAATAATTGGTATGCTCCTATGATAAATAAGAATCTTATAGCTTGTAGTCCACAAGGATCAATATATCTCACCAATCATCTTAACATCAAAGAAAACACAAAATATTGGAGGTGGGAGTCTACAAGAGTGATACAAAATGTGCTTCAAAGAACCAACTTGTACTTGTGGATTAAAAGATAAGAAAAATCATTATATTAAACAAATCCCCTTAACATACAAGCAAGCACAAAAGCTCAACGATGGGAATCTACAGGAGAGGGAAAAGATGTGCTTGATGGAACTAACTTGTATGATGAAGGGACCAACATTAGATCCTTACAATATGTACACTATTAATTTGTAGATTAGTATGATCGTTGTAGAAATATTCTTGCTATAATAATGGACAACATCATTGACTCGACAACTTCTTATTGTTACATGTCATTTTGCATCTCACATATATCCACTTACATATAAACTTTCAAGCGCGATCTTTTGTGACCACATCTGCAAGCTCCCATAATCCACAACCACAAGCCCCAATGCCATCATTTGTAAGTGCACTAAAACTTTCATAGCCATAATATTTTCCTTTGCAGTACAACTGCAATTCACGAACCACCTTTGTGGCTCTTGCAAACTTACTATTTGCACCATTTTCAAGTCTCCTCCTCACAATATCTCAAACACATGTTGTGGAACCTACAACCTAAAATTACTTACTATGGATTTGCAACCTTTATTGCAATATCTGCAAAGTTAACTTACATTATTGTGAGCTCCCACAAACTTCTCAAAAAAAACTAAATACTTTGAATAAACCTTGTAAATTCAGACTACCTATTTACAACAACGAACTCCTATATTCAATAATGTTATTAATTTTCCTAGTGTCTTGAGATTTTCCATTGTATATAGTTTCCAACAATAGTAGCTATGATTTATATGATATTTGGAACCCATTATCTTATTCGAAGAGAGAAAATTGTAAAAATAATTGTTGTTCGTTCTTGTCACTACAACCTAGTTTAGTAGTTAATGTACTCAATTTTCTAAAGTGATTTTCTGAAGTGGTTGTACTATTGTAGTACCATCCTATTCATTGTTCTTACAATGTAGGTTTTCTGAGCTAGTTCTTATCTTGCTAATGATATTGTCCATTCATTGTTCTAACAATGTAGGTTGTCTGAACTAGCTCTTATCTTGCTAATGATATTATCTCAAGTTCGGGCATTGTAAAGTAATAATTGTTTATCTCCTCCTCATTTCTACATGTTCAGACAGACATTGTAATGATACTATCTTAAGTTCATTTTTTTCTTTTTTTAAGATTCAATGCCAATAACATGCTAGAGAAATTAAGAGGCAAGCAACTTGTTTTTGTTGGGAAATCCGACTTTTTTTTATTGGGAAATCCATCAATCAGAACCAATGGGAATCCATGCTTTGTCTTCTAAGTGAAATTTTTCCTGATAAGACATGAGTATATGAAAAACCAGCATCGAAAACTTACAAAAGCAAAAGGATTCTATACCTTCATGTTCATAGTAGTCTCCCGTGATTTATATAATGTGGGATATGTATTTATTCTATCTGCATGAATGTATAGTAAATTTTAAGAAGAAATATCTCATACCTTTGAGTTATTTATTTACTCTTCAAGTGAATAAATGTGTCTCCATTCCTCTTATGTAAATCTAAAGACTAAAAGCTATATTTTTCTATTCTATTATTTGAATTTTTTATCCTTTCAATATGCTTATACAATTTGTGAAATTCAATATGCTTATACAATTTGTGAAATTGGTCTAAGATTATCGTTGCATAATTGAATTCTATATTACCCACTTTTTGTCCAAGAGGGAAAGGATAGAATTGGAAAGAGGAGACAAACTTTGTGAATCTATAGGATCAATAAAGTGGTAATAGAGTAATTTATTTCAATGCTTACCATATTGAATACAAGGAACCAAGGGAATACACCAAAATTGGTGTACCTCGCTCAAGCAACAAGTCATTGTTTCCAAAGTTAGTTTCAGGAGTTCTTAAACTAGATACCTCTAATTCATCACAATTGAAGAAGACATCCAAGGTGCAACCAAAGTCTGTTTCTTTTGGGAAGTCAAGTTCAACACATAATCTCACTATTGTTTTAGGTTAAACATGGTAGGTTAGAGTTGCATTCGATGAAGGAGAACCAAGCATTAGCAATAGACTTGGTCTATAAAAAATATAGGTGGCATTCTTGTGATACCTAGAAAAAAACATATAAAAACTAATTCAATCTTTGAAGATACTTCCAACAATACAGGTTTTTCCATGATCTTCCATAGCTAAGAATACTATTTCTTATCTTCTCTCAAGATAGTATTACCTTATCTAAATTGGCATTCTAACCCTCTTCTTTTATCTTTTCCTCTTCTTTTATCTTTTCCTAGACTACCATGCTTATCTTCTCCAAAATAGTATCGATCCTTATTTTATCTCATCTAGTACTATTCTTAGAATTGTTCTTATCTCATCCTATTATTACTTCATATAATTTGGAAATAATAATAATATATTTAAACACCAATATCAAGGTTGAAGGAAGATTTTGGATCATCGACTCACCAAGTAGCCTTTAAGTTTTTATCATTTATGTGAAACTCAAAGGGTGTTTTTTTTCCTGTGTGATTTGAATGATGGATTGTTTTTTATCATTTACCTTGATTTGATTGAAATGTATAGAATTGGTATAGACTATAAATGCAAATATCCTTCCCTAAGAAAAGCTATGTCTCTTTTCAATTATGTCGTTCCTTAAACAAAAGCTAGTAATATGTTAAATGGATCCCACAAAAGAAGTTGTGGGTTTGAAGATGGGTCAATATGGGTTGAGATTTACAAATTTTCACTTACATGTACAATATTGGTCGTAATTCAAAGATAGGCTTCTAATATCCATTCATGATCTCATCTTGAGCATTTGATCATGGTTCCTTCATGTGAAAACATTGCTAGTCATTGAAATACGTTAGTTGGAAATCGAAATTCAAGACTAGTATTGTAGTCTTCTCTACGTTGATGAATGTTTTTTTAAGACTTCAAAATATTTAGACATGTAGTTCCTTTTTCACCTTGATTATGTTTTCTCATTTTACTTTTCTCTTATTTTTCAAGGCCAAATATAAATCACGAGTTATATGTTTTTACCATGAAGGATATTATTACAATAGTTGTTGGGTACCAACATATTTTGACGTTCATATACTTGCATTAGTAGATTACACACTAACTAATATTGTTGATGTTCCTTGATAGACCTTCTTGGAATTAGAACACCATAACCCACTTTAAAAAATGATTCCTCCATTATTATTTCCTGAATAGGCACATTATTATTTCCTGAATAGACACATTGATATCCTCCAACATGTGAGTAAACAGTTTTTATTAACACTTTCTAATTCATGTTTAAGTCAGATAGTCTTGGATAGGAATGATAACCTCTTACTTTTATTTCTCCATTGGAGGGAAATACATTCCATGTATAAAGTTTTCAGTTCCTTCCTACTTCATCCCGTAGATTCGATGTAGTATTTGGTCTGTAGTAAATATGGGAATTTGAATGCTATCAAAATTCTTATGAATTTGCATGTCATTTCATTCACTATTTCATAGTAATATTGCATTTTTGGACTTTGTTCAAGTTCTATTAGTATTTTCAATTTAAACACCATATCCGATGCAACCTTCCTTAAGCATATTTTATAATTCCTATAATAATTGAAAGAGATATAAGGAGAGAAAAAATCTTTTTTATTGAATAATTAGCTTAGATGTGTAAGGTTTTTAATTTCTAAAGAAAATTAATATGGCCATCATTTTTTGCATATTTTGAGAACCGAAGAAGGAGAAATTCCAACTATATCTAAATTCTGAACTACAATGTCTCATTTTTCTCCTTTTCTCCTTATTTAAATTAGACATAGTCTACCCATGCTACACCAAAAAGACAAAGGCCATAACAAATAAAAACCAACCACATTAAAATTAACATGAACATGCACTGGGCTGATGCCAAAGAAGTGATTTTGAAGAGTGAAAATGTGGATGATGATATTGACTATGATAAAATTGCAAGCTTATGTGAAGGGCATATTGGCTTTGAATTAACAAATCTATGAAGAAGATAACTTATTTTCCAAATAGAGAATTGTTGGAGTAGGAAAATAGAGGCTAGCTAACCTTTGAGGTCAGTGCATGAGATGGATATGAATAGCGCAATATCTGTAATGATTTAGTTAGCTAGTGGCTTTCATGAAATTATATCATATTTTCTATTTTGTTTGTCAAACACCAAAGAATTCTGATATTTATTTCCTTTTATTGTGTACATTCCATTATTTAGGGTATGGTGGGCCAAGTTACATTTTCCAAGGAAGTACCTGACCATATGAAAAAATTTGGGGTTATTTTGAGGTCTTTTCTCTATTCTATACACTAAAAAAAATCAAATTTTCAAAAATGATCAAAAATCAAATTGATAATGGAAATATTTTCCCTTCGTGTTAGCTATTAGAGCAAGTAAAGTCTAGCTCAATAATGTGGTTGACAAATTTTCTGCTCAACACTAATCTTAGTATTGGGTCTGGCTTACTAATGTGGTTGACAAATTTTATGCTCAACACTATTCTTTAGTATTGGGTCTGGCTTACTAATGTGGTTGACAAATTTTCTGCTCAACACTATTCTTTAGTATTTGGTCACATATAAAGAGACCACATCCTACAAAGACCTTATCTCTAATTTCATTCCTGAAAATATGAATCTACTCTTGTGGTTAGGTGAATTTATAGCCTAGATGATATAATTAAGCTCTTAGTTGTCTTGAGTGGGTGTCCCAAGTTTTATAATTCTATCATGTCTTTGAATGTGGATTTACTATTATACATCACATGTTTTATCTCCCTAGAAGTGGAATATTCCAAATTGTAGGCATACTTTCTTGTATTGTTTGAGGGATGTTTTATCTCCCTAGAAGTGGAATATTCCAAATTGTAGGCATACTTTCTTGTATTGTTTGAGGG
>CBVK0100856466.1:0-19751 GCA_900067695.1 Picea abies | reverse complement strand
GTATGTAACATTAGGTAGTTCTCTTGATATATTCTGAGTTTTACAATAAGCAATATGAGAATGTATAGGTGTCTTTTTTTGTTTTCGAGAACGATACGATAATTTTCCAATTCAAGAATGAGAGAAAGATTTTGGAAAGAAGACAAAGAAGTTGGAGGTTCTATGGAGATGTGGGTCAAGGAGGATCCAATTCATTTCATTGTTGGCATCAGTAGTCAGAAGAAATTGATTTTAGCAGAGGTCTTCAAGCAGTTGGACCTGCCAATGACGTCGCACCCACAACCCTACACCATTAGTTGGCTTCATCAAGGAAGAGATCTTTGTGTCAGTTAATATTGTTGTATTCCCTACAGCATTGAGCCTTTCAAAGATGAGGAACTGTGTGATATTGCTCCCCTTGAAGTTTGTGATGCTATTTTAGGACAACCATATTTGTGGAAGTGTCATGTTGTGTATGATTCTAGACCCCATAGTGTTATTATTACTTTGGGTAGACAATTGTACAGGATCCCATAGGTGGCACTGCCTACTGTTATTTCTTTAATCTCTGCTAAGAAATGCAGTATGGTCATTTCACAGACCGGGAAGTTCATCTTCTTTGTGATCTGTGCTCACAGTAAGCAGAAGTCCAACGCCATATCTGTGGCCTCTACACAATGCCTCTCTTTGCAGCAGAAGCAAGTGGACGGGATCGTGCAAGAATACAGAGACATCTTCATCCCAACTACAGGGGTACCAACACACTTCCAAGTCAAGAATCCAATTAATCTGACGCCCGAAGCACCTCTACCTAATGGACTAGTCTATCGGTGCTCATTGATGGATAATGATGAAATCAAGCATCAGATCCAAAATCTTCTTCAAAAGGGTCACATCAGACCCAACTCCTCCTCTTGTGGAAGCCCGATTGTATTGGTGCAGAAGAAGGACGAGACTTGGCGACTCTGCATTGATTATAGAGCCTTACACAAAATCACAATCGGGAATCGCTACCCCATTCCCAGGATTGATGACCTTCTTGACCCAGGATTGATGACCTTCTTGACCAACTTAAGGGGGAAAATTTCTTCAGCAAGATTGACATGAATTCTGGCTACCACTAGGTTCCCATTGAACCGACTGATGTCTCGAAGACATCCTTCAAATCTAAAGAAGGTCTCTATGAATGGCTAGTCATGCCCTTTGGCTTAACAAATGCACCAACTACTTTCATGAGGTTGATGGATGATGCATTTATACCCTTCACCAACTCCTTTGTGGTCATATATTTGGATGACATCCTCATTTTCAGTAGAATGTGGGAGGAGCACATGCGACATATTCAATAGGTTTTGAGCACTTTGTGGCAGCACAAGATTTATGCCAACCTAGAAAAATTCTCTTTTGGCATGACCAAGGTCCAATACCTGGGCTACATTGCTGATGAGGATGGGGTACATGTTGATCCAGCTAATATCCAAGTCATTCGTGACTAGCCAACCCCAACCACACTGATCGAGCTTCGAAGCTTCTTGGGACTCACCAATTTTTACCGATAGTTCATATTGGGATTCTCCCATATTGCATGGGCCCTCATCCAGGTGACCAAGGGCAGTGGTAGGGAAAATTTTGTGTGGGGGAAGGAGCAACAATGAGCATTCTAAGATATGAAACATCGTTTGTGCTCAAATCCAATACTCTCCTTTCCTGATCTGCAACAACCATTCGAGATTGAGACTGATGCATATAACTATGTTGTAGGTGCAGTTCTCACTCAAAATGAGCATTCAATGGCATACCATAGTGAGACACTCTCCAATGTTGTCTAGAAATACCCCACCTATGACAAGGAAATGTATTCCATTGTCCAAGCCTGTCATCAATGGAAACATTACATTCTGGGGATAGATATGATCATACAAAATGATCACAAGCATCTGCAATTCATACAGACATAGGGGAAATTGCAGAATGACCACCATCAGAAGTGGTCCACCTACCTGAAATTGTTCCATCTCAACATCAAGTATAAGACATGTATCTCCAATCGTGTCGCTGACTACCTCAATCGGCCTCCTATGGCTGCACTTACCACTGTGATCCATTCCTGTGGACATGAAACATCAGAGTGGCCCCAACTTTACTAGCAAGATCCGGACTTCGCCACCACATATCATCTCTTAGGTACAAGCACCACTGTCACTGATTTTCACATTCAAGACATACTCTTATGCCACCTAGGCCATCTCTATGTTCCTACAAGTGATCATGCAAATTTGATTTGGGAAGCCCACTATAGTTAGGTGGCAGGACATTTTGGTGTAGAGAAAAATGTGGTTGTTCTTCAGAAACATTTTTATTGGCCAAAACTTCAACAGGATGTTAGCAAGTATATCAGATATTGCACTGCCTGTGCCATTTCCAAGTTGACCATCAAGAAGCAAGGATTATACACCCCTCTTCCTATTCCCAAGAAGTCATGGGAATCCATCTCCATATATTACATGTCTTGTTTGTTGTCCACCAAGCATGGAAATGACTACGTGTTTGTGGTCGTTGATCCGTTTTCGAAGATGGCCATCCTCGCAACCTGTAAGAATAATTCCATAGTGGAAGATACTGCCAAGATATTCTTCGAACGAGTTTGGGTTCACTTTGGGATACCATGGACCATCATCTCCAACCGAGACAACAGGTTCCTCAACACCTTTTGGTCGAGTCTCTGGTCTCTGTTGGACACCAACCTCACAAAATCCACTTCTTTCCACCCCCAAAACGATGACCAAACTGAGGTCATCAATATGATGATTTTGCACATCCTGCACATGTACAATTCTAAGCATCCTTGTACATGGGATGAGAGTCTCCTATATGTCCAACATAGTTACAACAAGGCTCTCCATAGTTCCATCGACCATAGCCCATTTCAGGTGGGTATGGGATTCCAACCCTTGGGGCCCATTGATGTTGCAATTCCTCTTGCCACTGCATAGATATAATCTTCCCCTGATTAGTCTGTGATAAACAAAGCCACTAGATTCATTGAGTGGATTCAGCACATATGCCAACATGTCTAGGAGATTTTGCAGAAATCAAATGCTAAGTACAAGCAAAACCATTATAAACACAGGGTACCACACCAGTTTCAAGTTGGCGACAAAGTCTGGTTACATTTGCAGAAGGAGCATCTCTCTGGGCCCCATTGGAAGTTTTGCCCACTTTGTTATGGGCCTTAAATTATCACCAAGGCTGTGGGTAGTAATGCTTTTGAGCTCAAGACTCCACCCTTCCTTAATCTACATCCAATATTCAATGTGGACCTCCTTCAGCCATATTTTCCACCATTATTGAACACCTTTGAGATCACCAAAAAACTGACACCAACATATATCAACCCTGACTACATGGAACAAGCATCCACTAATCATATACTGGACACACAGGTCAAGGGCACTCGCCAGTAGCAGATCTAGCTTTATCGGGTTGTCAAGGCAGGGAAACTCCTATACCAAAGAAAGTGGCTCACCTAGGGCCAAATCCAACAGAAGTTTCCTCACCTGATGGAGGAACTTAACGCAATGGATACCATTTATTCCTAAAGGGGGAGGATTGATCCAGGTGGATATTGGTGGCCACCCACCTGTTCCAACTGGCTCCTCATGTCCATTTTTTATTCAGCACGTCTTTATATACTGCTTTATAATTGTGAGTTCTACACTTCTGGGGTTGTCTGAAGCCTCACACATTCTCCAGGTGGATATGGGTGGCCTCTCTCCTAATCCAATTGGCTTATTTTGTATGTTGTCATGTTAGCACATGTTGTTGTACTTCCAGGGATGTTTTGGGGACCTAAACATTGTTTTCTTGAACTACCATAGTTAGACTGTAGACAGAGTCAGATTTCGATGGTGGAATGTGTATCTCTCTGAAAGACCTTTCCAACGGGCTATCACATGCCTAAAACAAAGGTCTTATGTAAAATTTATGACCCTAGGAAGTTGAGGCATCAAATTACACCAACTTACCCATAGGACCCACATGAATTTTGGCATTTCACCTTCTAGGGTTAGGTTTTTGGATGTTTAGGGTTTTGGCATTCATGAGTAATATGAAAAGGGCCTATGGATCCTCATTGTAATCCATTATGCTCAGACGGATGTGCATAGAATACACATATCTTATCAGAGATAGCTACCACCATTCAAGCAAGTTTCAAATCTGTAGTTTTATAGTTTCAACCTATTTCATTATTTAATAGAAGATATTGTTCACTAGATATTTTTTTTATTATTCCTATCTTTGTGTTTATTGTATTCAGTCTATTAATCAATTTTCTCCACTCCTAAATATGAATCACTACTTATAGAAGGGAAACATGCAATCAATCACATCACATAACATAGATATTACTGTGGTTCACCCCCTCTTGGGTTACATCCACAAAGATCTAGATCTTAGAATATTTTATTATGGTTATATAATATATGGCACCACGTGCACTTTATGATCATACAATCAAAAATAGGTTCCACGATCCCTGTGAGGTTGACTAGATTGCACCAAGATCCTTAGCCTGCGATCTAACCCTTAGGATCTAGTTGCTTGACTCTCTTACAAATCAACAACTTACAAAATTGGTATTAGATCTTACAGTAGTTTCCTTCATCAAACATTACAAAACTTAGAACCTCCCTACCTAGACCTCCTAGGTACTTATATATACTAATTCTCAACTTAACAACTATTACATTCTCTTACAAAAAACCTAACCCTAATGTGGTTAGGTTTTCCTGCATGCGCTCCTTGCATGCTTTCCTCCTTCATGCTACTTTTCCTTCCAGTTGTCCCTTTCTAATTTTGGGTTTTTCCTCCAAAAGTAGGATCTCTTCAAAATAGTCTTGCACCCAGCAGGCCCTCAACACTGACATGTGGCTCATCCTGAGCCACCTAGGCATTGCAGGTTCCCTGGACAACCTCTACTAGGTTGTGGAAATCTTATGCAAGTTCCCTTCCTCTGGCTAGGGCCTCCGTGGATTTTTCTATTATCACCTCTAATGCTTGCATTGTGACCTCCTCTTGTATCATTACTGCACACTCCGTTTGTGATTGTGCCATGTTCTTCTTTTCCTCCTCCAACTACGTGATTATTTGCACTACCTTCTCCCAGAGGGGTTCTATTTTCTCCTATCTCTCTTGTTTTTACTCATGCATGGCTTTTAGATCCACCTGCAACTTCCTTAAGTCTTGATTACCTTTTAAGCGCTCTGTGATGCTCATTGTCTTATTTCTGTTCTTGAGCTATTGAATGGTTGTACTTAACCTTTCCTCTTCTTGGTATCATTGTTGGACCTGCTCATCCTCATCAAACACTGTCCAGAACTACTCCTCTCTATCAAATAGTCTTGTTGTTGTGTTGAAGTGTTCCTCCATTGCTTCTATTTGGAGTGTAGCTTCTTGTTTCCTCCGCTCTTTTACCTCGAGAGGAGTTGTAGGGGTCAATTTTTCCTTTAATTGCTCAATCTATTGCCTATAATGTTTGATGGTTTGGGAAATAAGTTTGAGTTTCTCCTCTGCGCTTGTGTTCTCGTTCTACGCACTGTCATGGATGTGATTGTAGACTAATGTCACCCCCTGTTCGATTTTTTCTGCGTGCTCCTTTTCTTTCTTGGTTTCGAACTTGACCTATTTGATCACCAACTCCAAGTCTTCTTTGCCATCTCTTGTTTCCTACAGATATGTTGCATATGTTATTGCGCATGATTGTACCTCCTGCGTGACACTGCCTTGGAGTCTTTACAGTGCCTTGGTAGGCATTCTTGCTAATACCATCTCTACCTGCGCCAAATATTTCAATGGTGTATGTGTTGCAGTTTCATCCATTTGTAGCATATCAGTTGTCAATCTAAAAATTGGACTCTCCTTGGTGATAGTCTGAACTATATACTCCTTGTTCGGCGTAGTCCTTGTCCTTGATGTTGTTGTTGCTTCGGGGAAGAATTGTGTTCCCCTTTCACGCCTCTGCATTGTCTAGATCTACTCGAGGACCTGCTTTATTCCTTCCAGGTGGTCTTATATTTTTCTGCATTGGTGTTGGACTTCTTCAAAGTATTCTGATGCATGGTCCTACACCCCTTCTTCCAGGATGTTTGCATCATCCTCAGTGATCATATATTCTGGGAGTTTTTTGTGCTCTTTTTCCTTCTTGTGTGAGCCTCATGTATGCATGATTCTCCTCTTAGGGGGCCCTGTCTCTTGTGGAGTGGATGTTGAGGGGGTTCCCTACTTCGCAGTAGCCCCCCCTCCATGTTCTTTCTTTTTTGGGGCAATGTCCTTTTGTGTTGCCTGTGTATTCTTCTTTGGCGCACTCCCCTTCTTTTGATGTGTCGGCTTTTGGCTGTGTTTCCCAAACTTTGTCGACTTCTTGGGCGCAACAGTGTCTACTTTTGTACCCTTATGCACTTCTTGAGTTAGGACTAGAATCCTCCAGTCATCGTTCCAATCCCTCATGGCCATCTCTATATCTTATTCATTGACATAGTACCTTGGCTGTAGCCACTCCTTCTCTGGATCATTGTGTGCTTGAATCCACATGTTGTTCCTTGTTGCTCGGAAGCTGGCTATGTCCCTGTATTGTGCAACCACGTCTTGATTAATTCTCCAAGTATTTTAAATACTCTCTTGTATTTCACTAAATTACTTGGAAAATGTACCTGTGTTGGCACTTCTATGCTTGGGTTCCGAGTTTCTCCCCAAAGATGTGTACCGCATTGCGTGGAAACGACCTATCCGGTCACATAAGTGGGAGTATGGGGGCTCCCTCCACCCCATCAGCACAATCAACATGAGTAGCCACGAGTAGTGGAACTCTATCCCCAAGTCTTATGTGTCTTTGTAGTCGTCTAGGAATAATTTTAACAAATAGGGGGCCCATCTGAGAGAAGTTCCATTAGTGCACTGTGCTACAGTTGCGACAACCCTAGTAGGGACTTTCTCCTTATAACATTTTCTGAGTATTTTGTAGGCAATGAGTTTCATGGCCATCCTTGTTGTTGTGTCATTGATCCTTTTGATTATGATCCCTTGCAAGCCCCTCTTTGTACCATAGGTTTTCTTCATCTCCTCAACCAAGGCTTTTTCCTTTGATTTTTCATTGAGGTACTATGTGGGGTTCTCACCCATTGATGGTAGATATGTGATGAGTGCTATAAGATATACGTCTATTGAGATGAGTTGTTCCAACAATAGGAATCCTCCATGGAGAACCTCCATCAATTGCTTGACACAGTTGTTTACCTCTTTCCCCCTTCCAAAATGGGGAATCTCAAGAAGATTTAGAATCCCTATGCTCACCACACTGACTGCCCATGGTTCTGGTTGTAATATTGGGTCTCCAAAGGGGCATTTCCCTATATTTTCGAGGTACACTTGTTGGGAAAACTCAAGGAATTTTCCAGCATCGGACACATCGTGGTCCGAATATTTCAACTTATCCACACATCCCAAGAGTTTTGGCATGGTTTGCACTCCTTCAGGAATGCGTAGAAGTACGATAGTTGCATCAGGTTATCTGCGCAGGGACTGCGCCATGGGATGCTTTCCCTTTCTTCTTAGTTGTTGGCTTGAGTTCCACGCCTCCATTTGTCTACTTTTTGTGTCATATTCTGGACAACCAATGATGTTTTTCACCAGACCCTCTTAATGTTGCGTAGATTCTGCTCTGGGTGGTTTGGGCGCTGCAGCCTTCATGCACATGGTGGCTTTGCCATTTGTTTGTTGGGATCCCTCGACTATCACAATTTTTTGTGGGTTGCCTGCATCATCTATAGTGTGACCTTGTGCACTATTGTGTAGGTCGAATTCCATGGTCGAAGCCATTGGAGCTTGTATCTCTTCCACCATTGGTGTAGGGTTCACTGGTTCTTCATGTGGTGAAGTAATTGTGTCCACGTCAACAAATTCCTCAGTCTGTATGGTTTTATGTTCGAATTCTGTTGTTTCATGTGTTTCTATAATGTTTCTTCTAGTTTTCCTCCCTTCTTAGCTCAATGCACCCATATTTGGTGGTTCCATTGTGGGTACTGGTTAACTGTTTCCGAATAGGTCTCCACTGGTTCGCCCTATATCCTTCTTTAAGTCACTTCTGCTCTACGTGCTCTATCTCTCTGTAGTTTCACAATTTTACAACGAGTCTTATGTTACCCATGTTTCCCCTTTATATAGGAAATTTCATGAAGCTTCTCGAAGAAGCTACCCTTGTTGTGATTGATGTAATGGCGCTTTATGCATATATTCCATTTAATTTCATAAATGCCACCAGTTGGCGCCTTTTTTTCGCAATTGTCATTTTTCATTTTTTCACTTTTTTCTCACCTTTAATATTTTTTCTAGTGCACTAAGAATCTCAAGTGCGTGGCATATTTTTGTTGTAGCCTTTCCTTAGTGCTCAGTGTATCACCCATATGTTGCACAGGGACATTTTTTTCTTTCTTCGCGCTAAGCCCCCTTTCTGTGGGGTGTTGTGTTTTCCAATATTTTTTTTTATTTTCTGCCTTTTCTATTTTTGTCTTTATTTCTCCTTATTTTTCTTCTTTTTGTTTCTTTTTCTCATTTTCTCTAACTTAACTTCTACTCTAATACACTATGTACATGTTTTCTTACTGCGCTTATAATTTTTAAATGTTAGGAGGTCGACTGTCCTTGTACAGTTTCAATCGACTCCCATTGATCATTCCTTTCAATTCTTCTCCTATGAGATCCTTTAGTTGTACAAATCCCCCATCTCTAAAAATATTTAATTCATAGGGCCCTAATGAATGCATTTTGAATTTACCAAGATGTTGAAAAAAATTATTGTCATAGAGCAAGACTAGGTCTCCTTCCTTGAAACTCTTCCTCTTGATATGTCTATCATACCAAGCTTTGTCTCTTTCTTTCTGTACTTCCTAATGAAATCCTACTAGAATCCTATTCTCCTCCATATCCATTAGTTGATTCAACCTTTCCTTTATTGTGCCCCTTTATGTCATGTTGTTGATTGTTGCTACACGCAGACTGGGTACCAGAAATTTGAATGGTACTATTGCTTCCTTCCCATACACTAACATGAATGGTGTTTGTCTTGTCAGTGTTTTGCATGTAGTCCTGTATTCTCATAATATTGTTGGTATCTTCAAATCCCAATAACCCATGTTGACATTGTAGATCTTTGTTAGAGAATTTTCCAAAATCTTATTGAAGGCTTCTATTGTTCCATTAGCTTGAGGATGGTATGTTGTACTCTTCTGATGATAGACTTCAAACTCCTCAGGCATGGCCTTGATAGTGTTGTTGATAAAGTGAGTACCTTGGTCAGTCATCAAAATCCTTGGACAACCAAATCTAGTGATCACTTGCTCAAACAAGAAGTATGTTGTTGTCTCTATGCTACAATATTTTACTGGTGTTGTTTCTGCCCATCTTGTTAAGTATTTTGTTGCAGTAATGATATATCTCGCTCCTGATATTTTTGTTGGTGGATTTTTGGTCCTACAAAGTCTATTGCCCATTTTTTGAATACTTGCAAATTTACTTGTGGTCTTAAGGGAATCTCATCCCTTCTATTAGGTTTACCAACCCTCTGATAGGCATCACATCTCTGGAAATAGTCCTTTGCATCTATGTGAATTTTTGTTGGGAATAGGTCATTGTATTCACGCAGTAACTATGGTATCCTTTCTACTATTTGTTCATCCCAATAGTCTCCAATAGTTGCCATTTAGGTTTATTTGTTGTCCCAATATTAACTTTATTCACTTTGATAGGTGCAACAAATACTTCTGATTCCAAAGATGGAACTTCCACCTCTCGTTCTCCCTCAATTTTTGTAATCTAAATATTGCACGAATCATCTTGCTCTGGTGCTTCTTTTTCCACATGATAGCATGACGATATTTCTTAACTATCTGTATGTTCTGTTGTTGATACTCGGTCATAAGTGCATCAAAAATATCACCCCTCTTATCTGTTTGAGTGTTGAATCCATGTTGGGGTTCTCATGTTCAAATGATAAAGTGGCTATAAAAAGTTTTTGAAGTGATGTCCATTTTGTCGTGCCTCTATGTAGTTCCTGGTCTGCATACCAATTTGTTGGAATTTCTTCCAATGTGTGGATGAAGTGATGAGGCCATTCCTCTGGTGGTGTTATCCTCCATAGTGTTTTTCACTTCTCCAATTGTTTTGTTGGTGTCCCCTATCCATCATATCTTTGCATATCATTGCTTCCCTGCTCTACATCAAATCTAATGTGCAATAGTCTCTTATATTGGTACTAGTCCTTAACTATTTCTTTGTGTGCACCCCACCATATTGTAGGTGTTTCCTTGAGTGAAATGTCTAGGGATAAGAGCCTTTGATTCTATAACACTTCATCTTCGTATCTTTTTAGGAATTCTTCTAAGTCATTCACCCCATGAAAACTAGGAGGTTCTCTTATCTTTGTACCTACCCATCTCACTGTGCGGTCTATTCTTGCGCACCTTCATGTAGAGACTTCATGTAATCTTTGTTTCCAATTCTCCAAGATTGTATCCGAGTCAGAATCACATGATGTGATACTCCTCCAATTGAGTACTCCATCTACAGTTGGGTTGACATAATCTTCTTCACGCGCAGTGGTTCTATATAACTGGTTGATTTCCTCCAGGTCTAATCAAGTGGGTTCTACAAACCTTTATCCTTCTGATGGATATAATGGTGCAATGACTTTGTATTCTCTTGATTTGAATGCCATCTTCCTTGTCTTCAATTTGATTATGTCTTGGTTATCAAAAGCCCAATCCAGGCCAAGCAATGTTGGATAGGGTGTTGTGCCATCCACTATTTCTATCACTTCAAAGTCTTCCTTAGTGCGCACTCCATATAGATCTATTGTCACACCCTTCAAATTGGTAGAACTTTGTGTTGGTTTGATAGCTTCATTTGGAAAGGTGAATAGCCTAGTCTGGGATCTCCCATACACTTCCATGTCTTCTTGGGTAACACATTTACCTCATAGCCTAAATCTAGTATGATGTCCCCCATATTAGAATCTCCAATGTTAGCATTCAATCTAAATTCCCTTCTTTTCCTCCTTCTTGTATGGAGGTGATTGAATATTTTATGTTCTAAATTCCCCTCTACCTCTATGTTACATTTTTCTAACATATTTTCCAACATTTTAAGAGATGATTTGTCATTCAGTATCTTAACACAAGATTGTAGAAAATTCTTTATGGTACTTACTTGCACTATAAGTGGTACTTCGCTAGTGTGGTCCATTGATAAGGGCATCTCATACATTGGTAAGTTTGGAATATGTTGCACGGTTGATGTAGATGCAACATCTTGCTTGAGGAACTCTGGTCTTGCCTCCTTGAATATTTATTTTTCTTTCCCCGCATCAAATTGTTTTTGTGGTTCAATATTCCTCTTCACCCATTGGTGTTGCGCTGATTCCTGTCGTACTATGTCATATCCTGTATTAGATCCTCCACACGTAACTATGTTGATATTTCTTCCATCATCTCTCACCTCTGCATAAATCCACTAAACATTATGATTGTTTTTATTTCTCTTTTATTGAATTTTTCCCAATAATGTTGGACAGTCCTCTGTATCATGGTCTTCTACGCAAAAACACATGCATGTTGCGGGTGGAAGTGGGCATTCCCTTGCATAGTGTCCTGACTGTTGGTAGTTGTGGCACACTACTGGACCTCTTCCTCTTCCAAATCCTCCTCTACCTCCTCCTCCACCTCTATATCCACCTAAATATTCTTGTGGTGTGTTGTACTGAGGCACCTGATTATACTACGTGGGGTTATAATTTGGCTATGCATTATTATAATGAGGCTATGCAGTGTTGTATGGAGGTGGTACCTGGTTAAACTGAGGTGCAATTTGTTGTTAACTTGTTGTAGTTGTGCGATCTCCACATGATTCCACTCGAGTTGTCTGATTCGATTTGTAGGGTGTTTGTCTTTCAAACTTAATAGGCACTCCTGTAACACATGTGGGAAATCACTTAAAAACACCTCATGCAGGTCGCTAAACACGTACTTGTCCATATATTTGTGTGGTTTTATTTTATGGTTTTTGTTGTCCTTCTGTGCAAACTCAAGATCCTTGGTTTTAAGCCAGTTTCCAATCTCCGCCTTCATTGGATTCCACGGTATGAACATTCATTTTTATACCTCCATTATCTTTGTGATTTTCTCATGAATCTCACTCACTCAATCCCATGCAGTTCCATCCAGGAAACATAACCATTTGTTGGTTTTAACTCCTTCTCTAACCACTTCTTGGGTTGAACCAGGTTTAAATGTGAACAACTTCCAACAAATCCCTCTAAAAATATCCTCCCTCCTGGTAAACCAGAAGGAAACACAACACAAAGAGCATATTGTGCAGTCTCACCCGAGATAGTTCTATGGGTGACTGCAATGCTCAAATACTTGCATTATAGGAAAGAGTGGTGATCTAGGATTATAATTCTTATTCTTAAGCCTTGATCTAGTTGTTATTTCTATTCATCTTACTATTCATTCACCTGTTAAATCTATGCATACATTCTAACAGATCTAACATATAACAGATCTCGCATAATTATCCATTCATCAATTCATAGTCTAACTAATTATAGAAGGGAAAAATGCAATAAGTCATATCACGTAACACACATATTATCGTGGTTCACCCCTTCCTCAGTTATGTCCACAAAGATCTATCTCTTAGGCTCTTTTATTATGGCTCTATAATATATGGCATCACACGCACTACAATTTCTTATCATACAATTGCAAACATGTTCCACAATCCCTGTGAGGCTAACTATATTGCACCAGGATCCTCATCCCGTGAACTAACCCTTAAGATCTAGTTGCTTGACTCTCTTACAGATCAACAACTTACAAAATTGGTATTAGATCTTACAGTAGTTTCCTTCATCGAACATTACAAAACTTATCACCTCCCTACCTAGACCTCCTAGGTACTTATATATACTAATTCTCAACTCAACAACTGTTACATTCTGTTACAAAAACCCTAACCCTAACATGGTTAGGTTTTCTTACATGCACACATTTCATTCTTTCATCCTTCATGCTACTTTTCCTTCCAGTTGTCCCTTTCTAATTCTAGGTTTTTCCTCCAAAAAACGCATCTCCTCAAAATAGGCATGTGCCCAATAGTGTGTGTGTGTGTGTGTGTGTGTGTGTGTGTGTGTGTGTGTGTGTGTGTGTGTGTGTGTGTGTGTGTGTGTGTGTGTGTGAAGGGAAAGTGGTTGATAGTTAGAAAACCTAGGAACATGTGTGTGTGTGTGAAGGGAAAGTGGTTGATAGTTAGAAAACCTAGGAACATGGTCATGTTATTTCAGCCTAAAGGCTCATTACATCATGCCAAAAGGATACATAATCTAGCAGAAGGAAAAAAGTCTACCCAAAAGCTTTACATCATGTTATTGGTGAGACTTGAACCCTGATAGAGGTTATACTATCACCTCATGTTACCAATTGAGAAATCCACTATTGACATCTTAAAGGAGAAACATGGGGGTGGATTTGATCACCTTGTGTGTGTGTGTGTATGTATGAAATCCATATCATATCCAAATTTCTCTAAAATATTGTTGAATCAGATATAAAAGTAATAAGATATGTTTTTCAATTATTTGTGGAAGGGGAACAACTATTATATTTGTCGATTGTGTTGCTTTGCTTATTTTTAGGAATTAGTTGTTTTTCCCTTTTAATTGTTAAGCTGCATACATTCTTTAGATGTATATGTTGATCTTATTTTAATATAAGAGTTCAACTTTGATCGATTTGTGTGTGTTATTTCTTTATGCAAAGGATTATATGCTAGTTTTGTATTTCTTTGTTGTAGTTGTGGGCTCTTCCTCTTCTTTAGTGTTAAATTTTTCTCAAGAGCATCATTGTTTTCTCTAAGAAAATATCAGTGGTATGGATTGATTTATTTGCAATTGCAAAAGACTAAGAAGGTAACTTCATTTTTGGAATCACAGAGAAATCTACTACAAGTTAAATATGTATTATAACTTCTACCTTATATGTGAACAATGATTATGCTTTTATTATTGATAACTTGTCATACAATTATTTTTATTTGTAATACAAAATCTACATACATATAAATATTTTCATAGGCATAGGCATGCAAGATGACCTAGTAATCAATCATGTAATGTAACTATTAGAGATGAAAGAAGTCTCATGGATAGGTTGATTTGTAAATTATAATCATGTTAGAAAGTTAATCTACAAAAATAGATTTTTTTTAATAAAATGATTCCTTATAAATATACATACATTAATTGAACATATGTACAAAACATTAAAAAAAAAAACCAACTGCTTAGAGTAACCACCACAAGAACAAGCAACTAGAGATAATACATCTACCAACTAATTATTTGAGGTACAAATTTTTTCCTTATAGGCTATGGAAAATTGTAAATTAGTGTCTTGAAGGTGACATAGAGATGACTACACTGTAATAAAATGGTTAGTTGGACAACACAAAACGTCACACTATGTTGCATTAGGTAACAATTCAATATCAGGAGAGGGGTCATCTTTATATTTGGGGGTTGGCCCCACGTTGGCCCCCAACCTTCAACTGAAGGTTCACAAATCACCAAAATCTTTATCATTCTCCCTTTATTAGGTTCAAGTTCACAAATCACCAAAATCTTTATCATTCTCCCTTTATTAGGTTCAAGAATCTGTTTATTTCTAAAATTCTAGGGGCCAAGTGTAGTTACTTATCATTCTCAGGAAAATGGATTGTGTACTCAATCGTTTATAACTGTTAGCTAGGAAATATTTAATAAATCCCTTGGTGCAATTCCATATCTAATCTCTCTACTAAGACTTCTGGGTTGACAAGTAATATCTTAACATTATAAGGCATAATTATTTTAACAGACTACCGAATCAATTTGTTAGGGTTGTATGAGAAAAATTCTCCCTATCATTCAAATCTCTAGTCTCGTTGTAAAAAATATTGGCTTTCTGAATTCATTTCTTGTACAATTTCTTTAGTTGAAAATCAAGTAGTTTCAACCAATGGTTTTCCATCATATAACCTATGGGGGGCCACTAAAAACAATATATTAAAATAAAAACGAAATATTAGGGTGTCATTTTTCTAAACCAACTTGGGTATTGTCTTCTCAAGTCTTTTGAATGATTTTGGTCACAAATATTCCATAATCCCAACCTGAACAAAGGAATGAGCAGAATAATATAAAATTTTAGGTTATTCCAACCTTTTTTCCCATGTGGGATCCTCTTCAAAAGTATTGGTGAAGCGATACTTTTTAAGACTCACATCCTCCTACAATCATGATGTCCCATTTCAAACATAAGGCTTAGTCTTGGATATGCATCCCAATGATTCCCTTCCCGCTAGTCATTGGGCATGGAAGAAAGCTTCTAATTAACTATATGAAATCCATTTTGGTCTCAAGAGTTGTCCTCAAGAAAATCTCTATGGAAATTATTGAGCCTTTGATAGGCCTTAGTACATAGGACCTTAGCACATATATGGAAATTTTCTACTAGATACATAGGCTTCATAATCCATTTATCAATTTTCTTTGTAATACATACAGAAGAACTTCCCAAATATCCTCAATTGATGCTTGCAATGCAAAAGGGATGCACAAAAATTTGAAGACTTGTATAGACTATAATTATGCACAACCAAACCTAGCAAATCCATCTAGGGATCTCAATATTCCTTATGTTGTACTTTGAAACTAGACTTTGAAACTGTTGAAACTCTCTCCTAATCAAAACTCGACAATTAGCTAAAAAAAAATCACTTTATATAATAAAAGAACAATTGAGTAATCAACTAAATATGCAGCAGAAGCATAAACAAGGTAACCAAATTAATCACACATAAACACCAAAAGTTTTGGTTAAACTACCCCTCGAAAAATCCCAAAGGGAAAATCAGTGTTGAGAATTATTTTATTATGCTAAAATCAAGGCTCCAATAATAGGGATAATGCCCACTGCGATAAATACATTTGCAGGCAAACCTAGAAAAGTATGACCTATTGTACAAACCATACCTGCACACTTTTCGAGGTGTACGGGACTTTGCTTCAACAAACCTGCGTATGTATGTGAATGTCTCCAATGAGACCCATGTACACATATAGAAAACCTATACAGAAAACTTTGTACAAAAAGACACTTGCTTGTGGCTTCCTCTGACTAAAACTCACCTATGTTGCCTATGTTCTATCTTCCCCTTGACCCGATCTCTAGATGAAAGTCCTTCTCCACCTATCCAAGATCTTGAATCACAGTCCTTCATGATTCAACTTTCTTGAAAGTAAATCCTCTGCTATCACGAATCTCAAGTATAAAGTGTGTCAAGTGTCTTCCTTCTTATCCTAACCTTTATTTTATAATAGTGTGTTGCAATATATTTCTAATCTCACTTGCATTCTCAGATTACATGCTAAGTACTTTTAACACTTTCCTCAAATAACTCTATTAACTAATTACATAATTAATTAATAAAATAAATTTACTTTAATAATTCCTTTGATTAAATCAAATTCAATAGTAGAAGGATTCAGACGATTTCCACATGTCTTAGACACATAGACCATGTCAAATTTCAGTGCATACAAGCACAAACTAAAAAAAATTCAATGTTGGCCCCATTCACAGGTCACTCTGCACAGGGTCAAATTAAAGAATAATTTCCACTAATTATAACCTTCTAATGGTGCCATTATCAGTACACATAGGCCAAATATTTCATTTAAAGGGCCTATGTGGTGGTTTTAGATTCTATGCATATCGTATTCCTAAAATCATATCGTATTCCTTAATACATTTATAGTTCCTCCTCTAATCATGTCCATGACTTGGAGAAGCATATTTTGAAAAAATTCAATGCTCCCCCCTTTCATTGGTCATTGTTTCTAGAAATTTCCAGCGAAGATGCTATAGGGACAAAAAACATGTTCATTGAAATGGCCTCATTGTAATACAATGATAACGATGATGGATAATTTCATCTCCTTCACAGCTAGGTTCTAATTTAGTTGTTTAATTTTTGAATTATTTGTGTGAGTCATATTTGAGTCTAGAAACCCTCCCATATCGTCAATGCAGTCATCTAATATAACCATGTAAAATTTCATTGCATACAAGCACAAACTAAGAAAATGTCAACGTTGGCCCCATTCGCAGGTCACTCAGGGTCAAATTAAATAATAATTTCCACTAGTTGCAACATTGTAATTGTGCCATTATCAGTACATATAGGCCAAAGATTTCATTTATAGGGCCTATGTGGTATTTTTAGACCATGTGCATGGTTTGGGAGTCCTAAAAGTGTATTGTATGCCTTAAGACATTTATAGTTCCTCCTCATACCATGTCCATGAATTGGAGAAACAAAGCCTGAAAAAATTCAATGTTGTCCCCTTTCACTAGTCATTGCTTTTGGAAAGTTCTGATGAAGATGCTATAGGAACACCAAACATGTTCATTGAAATATCCTTTTCACAACACGATGATAACAATGATAAAAAATACGATGATGGATAATTTCATCTCCTTCACAGTTGGGTTCTAATTTTTTCATTTGATTTTCAAATTCTTTGTGTGAGTTGTATTTGAGTCTCGAAACCCTCCCATTCCATCAATGCATGCATCTATTATAACCATGTCAAATTTCAGTTCATAAAAGCACAAACTGAAAAAATTTCAATGTTGGTCCCATTCACAGGTAACTCTGCGCGGGGTCAAATTAAAGAATAATCTCCACTAATTACAACCTTGTAATGGTGCCATTATCAATACACATAGGAAAAAGATTTCATTTATAGGGCCTATGTAGTGGTTTTAGACACTATGCATGGTTTGCGAGTCCTAAACGTGTATCCTATGCCTTAAGACATTTATAGTTCCTCCTCACACCATGTCCATGACTTGGAGAAACATAGTTTGAAAAAATTCAATGTTGGCCCCTTTCATTAATCATTGTTTCTAGAAAGTTCCAACGCATATGCTATAGGAAGGATGAACATGTTCATTGAAATTTCCTCATTGCAATAAGATGATAACTATGATGACAAATACAATGACAAATAACTTTGTCTCCTTCATATCTAGGTTCTAATATAGTCGTTTGATTGTCAAATTCTTTGTGTGATTCATATTTGAGTCTCAAAACCCTCCCATGTCGTAAACGCATGCATCTACTATAACCATGTCAAATTTCAATGCATACAAGAACAAAATAAAAAACTTTCAATGTTGGCCCCATTCACAGGTCACTCTGTGAGGGGGAAAATTAAAGAATAATTTCTACTAATTACAACCTTGTAATGGTGCCATTATCAGTATACATAGGACAAATATTTCATTTATAGAGCCTATGTGGTGGTTTTATACCCTGTGCATGGTTTGGGAGTCCTAAAAGCATATTGTATTCCTTAATACATTTATAGTTCCTCTTCTAACCATGTCCATGACTTGGAGAAGCATAGTTTGAAAACATTCAATGTGGCCCCTTTCACCGGTTGTTGTTTCTGGAAATTTCTGACGAAGATGCTATCGGAATGATGAACATGTTCATTGAAACAATGTCATCGCAATAAGATGATAACGATGATGGATAATTTCATCTCCTTCATAGCTAGGTTATAATTTTATCATTTTATTTTCGAATTATTTGTGTGAGTCATATTTGAGTCTCGAATCCCTCCCATACTATCAACACATGCATCTACTATAACCATGTCAAATTTCAATACATACATGAACAAACTGAAGAAATTTAAACGTTGGCCTTGCTATCGCACAATTTGCACTTGCACCAAATCCCAAGGCAAGTGGGTACAAAATTGGCGTAACTGGGAATAACCTAGATCACTGTCACCTTAATAGGAGATCCCTTTCTATTTATGAGTATGTGAAAGCTACTCCAGGGGAGACGTCCCCAATGACCTGGGGGGTTTGAGAAGGTTAAGGAAAATAGTCACAAGGAAATCCTTCCCCTCTCATATATCACTCTAATCAAATGTTTTTTTATGTCTTAAGGATGAAGCAAATGGAATATATTGTGTACCTGCCCAAAACAAGATAACAAGGAAAACTAGGCACTTTCCAAGTACTAGATGATTGTTAGTACTTCATAAGACAACACAAATTCATAAAATAAGCTATTTGATTATAAATTTGCATCAATACATCAACATATAACCGAAATTAATATCTTATAACAGCCACAAGATTCAAGCTTTGAAATTTCTTGAAAAAAGACAATAAAATGTGACTTTGACTAGGAAAATTGATAGTAAATTGTCACAAGCAAAGTTGGCAATGCTTAGCTAGATTTTAATGTCACTTTTGCAGAGATTTTGCTGCAGTTAGATGGCTGTAGCTATATTTTTCAAAACCAGCAAGTTTAAATGGTCAAAAGTGCAAGAAAACCATACTCAAACTAGCACTTACCTAGTAGATTCACTAGCAATTATCACAATTGAATTTTGATTGATTCTAGTGCAAGTTATGTGAGTAAATGTGCCAAATTAATGTGAGTTAATATGGTTGTAGCAATGTTTTAATACAACATCAAGTTATCTTAGGAATTAGTCTAATATAGGGTTAGAAAAATTTAGTAAAGAGTTCAAGGATAAGAGTATAAGTGTTTGTTTGCTCAATCACCACTTGTAAGAGGTAGTCTAGTGCCTTTCT
>CBVK0100856449.1:2465-15262 GCA_900067695.1 Picea abies | reverse complement strand
AAGAAAAGGACTTCGCTGAAGCCCAGAACAAGAACCCTAATATTAGTTCAAAAGATTGGTTGGAGAAATATATATTTACCGATATACATGAAATATTATTTGGAGGAATCCATCAAGAGATATATGAGTGGCTAGCTAGATTAGCAGATACCCAGTTTGAGATCTGATCTAGACCTCTTGTGGTTTGGACGTTGAAGCTGATCAAGAAGGTAAAAAGAGTTGATAACAATGTATCACGAGCAATAGATCACTGGTTCGATAGCACCATTGGAGGGTAAATCATAGATTTCATTGTTGATAGAGTAGAATCATACATCCAAGCCGAGAGATATTTATTTAAGGGACCTAGATGAAATTTTTTTCATTTTCTAAAGCTGAGAATCAAGATGCTATTGCATGAGAAGAACATCTTGAATATAGAATAGATTGGTTGGATCAAGAAAGTCTAATGTTCAAGAATTCAGACAGTGACAGTGACACAGAAGCTAGACATACGTGCAGTGGGAGAGTGTTTCGAGAAGTCCACCTTGCAAACTTGTTTAAGAATAACTATGAGGATGAGGGTTTCTATAGTGGAGAAGAGGCAGATCTGAAAGAAAAAGAACATTCAGAACCTGCTAGGGAAGAGGAAGGAGAAGATGAAGAGCTTCGTCGAAGAGAACCTGAAACCTCAGAAATTGCAAAAACCATTGAAGTAAGTACTGTTATCCTTCCCATTGATTCAATATTAAGAAACCAGAGTAATCCCAGTCACCAGAGCATCCAGAGCACTGTCAATAGTAGTCCACCACATATTCAGTTAGGAACCTGAGGAAGATATATGGTAGATGAGATGAGACTCCCTATCTTTAGGGGAGATGGATCTGAAGATCCTAATCAACATTGGTTCCTATATGAAGCCATATGGAACATTAAGAATGTCACAGATGAAGCTGTCAAAAGAAATCGGTTTAGTACAACTCTTAGAGATCGCGCACTGAGTTGGTACATGAAACTTGTCCAAGGAATTACACAGCCTAAGCCATTGAATCAGATCAATAATGCGCTGATTGCAAATTTTAAGAAACCCAAGTCAGAGTCACAATGTATTACAGAGTTGAAAGAGATCAAGCAAAAGGTGGTTGAAACTATTTAGGAGTTCGATAAGAGATTCAAGACCTTAACAGGTCGATTGACTTTTCATATCCTAGACGAACAGAACAAGGAATAGTTCATTGTTTTCCTTCTACCACAGATCAAAGTTCCCCTGATGCAACAAAAGATTTATTCGCAGGTTGATGCATTGGAGATCACCATGAAGCTAGAATCATCCCCTATGGGAGAATCCATCTCAGGTATGAGTCATATCCTAAGTCAACTAACTAGTTTTTCTCTGCAGATTGAAGATATGAATAAAGATAAGGGAAAATATAAAAGAGAAGACATCTGGTGTGTTAGATACAGATCAGAAGGTCATGAAAAGGAACATTGTCCCCTATTCAATGAATACTTGGCTTCTAGAGCTTCGAGCCCTTTGAAGCAAGTCAGCTTACCTTGGTGTGAGGTATGCAGAAACAGACATCACCTTGGTGAGTGATATTATATGAAAAAGTATGTTCATACACCTACAAATTTTTACTGTACATTCTGTAAGTCTGTAGGACATGATGATAGGGATTTTAGAGATTATTATATCATGCATGAAAGGTCAATAGACATATATAAGATTCAAGGCAAAGTACAACAAAAAGGAAACACTACATAGTATAACTCTCCTGGGAGAGGAAACTTCAATCCTCACGGTGGATTCAGAATAACTCTCCTGGGAGAGGAAACTTCAATCCTCACGGTGGATTCAGAGGAAGAGAACGAGGAGGAGAAATGGGTTGAGGCCAAGGACAAATCATCTGTTATAACTGCGCACAACCAGGACACCTTGCAAGGGATTTCCAAAACCCTTGTACCACTTGCAGCTACTGTAGCTCATTTGACCATGTTATAGAATATTGTCCTATGATGCTAGCTAAGGTTCAAGAAAGACGAGGACCTAAGAATAACCTGCAAGTGCAACTAATATATGCTGAGCCTTGCGGAGAACAGCCTAGAGTCACTGTTATAACCAGAGGAGGCAATGTTACAGGAGAAGACAGACTGACCCAAGGGAAGATTACAAAAGATTCAGGAATCATGAAAGCTACAGAGAAGATACAATTGTTTGATGCAAAGAAAGAAAGACAAATGTTTGAGGAAGCCAAAAAAGAATTCAGAGGAGACCAAGGTTCCTCATGAAAGACAATACCAGAAGTGAGAGAATATAGAATGCCTCTGGCATTTGATCAGTCTGCTTCACCAAAAGAAGAAAAAGAGGTAAGCAAGCTCATGGAATTTTTATATACTTGTATTAAGTTGATTTAGGATGAAAGTGTTGTACAAGAGTTACAAAATTTAATCAGACAATATGAGATGAAAGTGTTGTACAAGAGTTACAAAATTTAATCAGACAATATGAGCTAGGAAAGATAAACCACTTACTGAATAGGGAAGTACACCAAATCCATAATAAGAGAAGGAAAAATAAGGAATTACATTTGAATGCTCAAATAGGAGAGTATGAGATAGATTATGTAGTCCTCGACTTAGGGTCAGATGTCAATGTCATAACGAAGCAAACTTGGGCGCTGATGGGAAAACCAAAGTTGATCTATTCCTCTATCAGGCTTAGGATGGCCAATCAGCAAGATGTAAGCCCTTTTGGGAGATTATAACATGTCCCTATGGACATTGATGGAGTAAGAACATTTGTAGATTTTGAGGTAATTGAAATAGTTTATGATAATTGTCCTTACGCCATGTTGTTAGGAATTGATTAGGCTTTCAATAATTCCACCATGGTTGATTTAAAGAAAAGACGTATGACTTTTGAAAGAGATGGACTTAGGGTAATTGCACCTTTAGATCCAAATGAAGGTCAACGATACACAAAACCTATCAGAGAAGAAGGCCACACATATGCACTAGAAAATATATACAAGCTAACAACTAGACAACAAGACTACATTAATCCTACAGCCGATGGAAACTTAAGCTGGTGAAGTGAGAGCCCATGTTCATCAGACTCAGAAGAAGCACTGGAGAACTAGTAGAATAAGATGTATGAAGTATCTACAAGAAGATGTGCTAGATTAACCAGAGAATTTTGATGGATTAGCACAACAATAAGCAATTTACCCACCTTTGATGGTTTGAATCCTTTAGAAACCTTATTGTTGGACTTTGAAGAAAGTGTACCAATACAACATAGATTATTGGAAATGGATGAGGCCTTAAAAGCCACACCAACAAGATGGTGGGGGACACATAAACATAGCATTACAAAATGGGTACAATGTCGTACCCTGATGACAGAGCGGTTCTTAGCACAAGTAGAAGGTTGTGAAGTTCGGTACACAGGTCGAAGCTATCCAAAGGACCATGTGCGGAGTTGTGAGGAAGCCTGAAGCAACATTCCTCAAGAAAAATGGAAGCACAAATTCATTAACACGCTGGACATGACGCCTATCAACTGGTACCTTCAAGCAGAGCTGCGCCTCATCACTACAGATTGGAAAGGTATGACTCTGAATTTTGTAACTACCTTCTTATTTGAAAGTCAATATCCCTCAGTAGATCAAACATTATAGATTGTGAGATAGAAAGTATTCAAGGAGGCATCTAGCCTTCCTTTGAAACAAGAAGAGGATGAATGGACCATGCCTCTCTAGAAATTGCAAGGCTGTTACAACATCAATGCTGATGAAAACGATGATCCTAGGAAGGTGAACATCACGGAAATAGAAGGACAAAGAGATGTGGAAGGACTAGGAGTTGAGATTCCATTCATTGGATAGCTAATCAATATTAAGAAAGTCAATATTGGAATAGAGCAGACATCAAAGTTTGCAAATGTTGGAGATTACTAGGATGCTACCACCATTGAAAAAATTACAGAGTTACTGCATGAATATCAGGACTTGCTTCCAACCAAGTTCACTGATATGAAGGGAATTATGGGAAAACCGAAGTTGATCTATTCCCCTATCAGGCTTAAGATGGCTAACCAACAAGTTGTCAGCCCATTTGGACAATTGGAGCATGTCCCTATGGACATTGATGGAGTAAGAACATTTGCAGATTTTGAGGTAATTGAAATAGTTGATGATAGTTGTGCTTACCCCGTGCTGTTAGGAATTTATTGGGCCTTCGATAACTCTATTGTTGTTGATTTAAATAAAAGATATATGACTTTTGAAAGAGATGTCCTTAGGTTCATCGCACCTTTAGATCCAGATTAAGGTCAGCGGTACACAAAACCTATCAAGGAAGAAGACCATGCATATTCACTAGAAAATATATATAAGCTAACAGCCAGATAGCATGATTACATTAATCCCACAGTCGATGGAAACTTAAATTGGAAAAGTTATAGCGCATGTTCATCAGGCTCAGAAGAAGCACTAGAGAACTGGAAAAATAAGATGTATGAAGTATCTACAAGAAGATGTGCTAGATTAACCAGAGAAGTTCATTGGATCGGCACAATAGTAAGTAACTTACCCACATTTGATGGTATGAATCCCTTAGAAACATTCTTGGTGAAATTTGAAGAAAGTGTACCAATACAACAAATATTATTGGCAATGGATGAGACCTTGAAAGCCACACCAACAAGATGGTGGGGGACACATAAACATAGCATCACAAATTGGATACAATGTCACACCTTGATGACAGCGCGGTTCTTGTCATAAGTAGAAGGTTGCGAAGTTCGTGACACAGGTCAAAGCTGCCCAAAGGACCATGTGTGAAGTTGTGAGGAATCCTAGAGAAACATTCCTCAAGAGCAGTGGGTACACAAATTCATCAACATGTTGGACATGACACCTATCAACTGGTACCTCCAGGAAGAACTGCACCTCATCACTACAGATTGGAAAGGTGTGACTCAGAATTTTGTAACTACCTTCTTATTTGAAATTCAATATCCCTCAATAGATCAAGAATTACAGATTGTGAGACAGAAAGTATTTGAGGAGGAATCTAGAATTCCTTTGGAACAATAAGAGGATGAATGGACTGCGCCTCTCCAGAAATTGCAGGGTTGCTACAACATCAATGTCGATGAAGAATATGATCCCAGGAAAGTGAACATGGCAGAAACAGAGGGCCAAAGAGATGTAGAAGGACCAACCATTCATTGGGCATCCAATCAATATTAATAAATTCAATATTGGAACAGAGAAAACACCAAAGTTTGCAAACGTTGGAGATTATTGGGATGTTGCTACCATTGATAAAACTATAGAGTTACTGCATGAATATCAGGACTTGTTTCCAACCAAGTTCACTGATATGAAGGGAATTAAAGGACCTATGGGAGAGATGAGGATTCCTTTAAAGATAGATGCAAGACTAGTTAAACAGAGACCTTACAAAATGAACCCTAAATATAAGGAGAAAGTGAAAATTGAGATCGACAGAATGTTGGAAGTAGGAATTATAGAGCCTATCAAAGAGTCAGAGTGGATTAGCCCTATGGTGGTGCAAGATAAGAAAACAGGAGAGGTAAGGATATGCATAGATCTCAGGAAGATGAATGATGTTTTTTTTCATGACCCCTTCCTTACACCATTCACTGACGAAGTGTTAGATAATGTGGGAGGCCAGGAAGTATATTCCTTTACAGACGGATTTTCAGAATACCATCAGATCCGAATTGCCAAGGAAGATCACCATAACACCCCATTTTCCATAGAATGGGGATCCTACCAACATATAGTGATGCCATTCGGATTGAAGAATGCCCCAGCCATCTTTTCTAGCGTGGTGGTCGAAGCATTCGAGGAATTTCTGCATAAATTTTTAGAAGCATATTTTGATGATTGGATTGTTTTTAGCTTATTGAAAAATCATATTGAATGTCTAAGGCTAATGTTGGATAAATGTAGGCAGTGTCAAATTTCTTTGAACATGAAGAAATGTATTTTCTTTTCACCATTTGCAATGTTGTTAGGTCATATTCTATGTAAGAAAGGATTGCTGGTAGATCCATCCAAGATTTCCATTATAGTTTATTTCCCACCTTCCACTTCAATCAAACAGTTGTGCACTGCACTGGGACACACAGGATATTAAAAAAAGTTTATTAAGGGATATGCTCAGATTACAACACCCATGGAGAATTTATTGAAGAAGAATTGTCAGTTTAATTGGACAGAGGAATGCTAGCAGAGCATTGACACACTAAAACATAAAATGGTTATTGCACCCATTCTAGTTTTCCTAGATTGGACCAAGGAGTTTCACGTGCATGTCAATGTGTCTTCCATTGCTTTAGGAGTTGTGTTAGCACAACCAAGAGAAGAAGATATTGATCACCCGTTAGCCTTTTCTAGTAGGAAGCTATCTACAACTGAGATTAATTATACCACTACTGAAAGAGAAGGATTGGCCATGGTGTATGTATTGCAGATATTTCGCCACTACTTGTTGGGCAGACACTTTAAAATGTTTATTGATCACTCCGCACTGAAATACCGAGTCATCAAGCCAGTGTTGCGGGGAAGGATATGCATATGGTTTTTTTTGTTTCAAGAATATGATTTTGAGATCGTAGTAAATCCAGGGAGAATGAACAAGGGTCCTGACCACTTATCAAGGTTGGAACATGGAGAAGAGTCGACTAGTTTAGAGGATGCATTGTTGGATGCATAGATATTGGCCATTAGAAATATTGATGACCACTTCGCAGAGATATTCCAGCTCCTATCAACAGGAATGGAACCTAGTGAGTACACAATTCCTCAAAAGAAACAACTAGTAGTGCACGTTGTAGATTTCTCACTTATAGTCGGACATCTATACAAGATGGGACTTGATGAGATATTGAGAAGGTGTGTTATGGAGGCAGAACAACTTTTGATCCTTGCAGAAGCTCATGAAGGCATCGTATGAGGACATTATGCAGGAAAAGAAACTATGCAGAAGGTTCTTAGAGTTGGTCTTTGGTGTCCTACCTTACACAGAGATGCTAAAGACTATTCCAGAGCCTATGATGTATGCCAAAAAGTTGGGAAACCATACAGAAGAGATGAAATTCTATTAGCACTGCAGCTGACCCTAAAAGATTTTGAGAAATGGGCCATTGAATTTTTTGGACCTATAAATCCACCAGGAAAGCATACAGGAGCAAGGTACATAATTACAACAACATAATACTTGACTAGATGGGTCGAAGAAAGAGCAGTCAAGGACTATAGTGCAACTACAGTTTCGCGCTTCATATTTGATGACATCATAACCAGGTTTGGATTCCCAAATATCCTTATGAGTGATCAAGGAATACATTTCATCAATAAGACAGTTGAAGCCTTAACTGAAGAATTTACAGCCCACCATCAGAAGATCACATCATACCATCCACAAGAAAATGAGACAGTTGAAGCATTCAACAAGATTTTGGAGACAACGCTCATGAATATTTGCAGTGTGAACAGGGATGATTGGGATTTTAGAGTACTAGTAGTATTATGGACCTATAGAATCACTTGCAAGAAGCTGACAATGAAGACCCCCTTCAAGTTGGTATATGGTCTTGAAGTTGTTGTTCCAATGGAATATATGGTACCAAGCCTAAGAATTGTTGCCTTTACAGGTATGGATGACCCTAGCACTATTCAAGACAGGCTTGCACAGTTTGTTGAATTGGAAGAAGATAGATTCATTATAGGATTCCATTAGCAGGTTCAGAAGGAAAGAGAGAAGCCCTATCATGATAGGCACATCAAGAAGAAGGCATTCAAACAAGTTGATCTAGTACTAGTATATGACAGCAAGTTCATGAAACATCCTGGGAAGTTTAGAACGCATTGGCTAGGGCCATATGAGATCGCTCATGTTACGAAGGGAGGAGTTGCGAAATTGAAGACTTTGAATGGGGAGTGGAAGGAAGGATTAGTGAATGGGAGTTGGCTAAAGTTGTATTATGACAACCACCTTCCCCGCATCTCTTAGTGAAAGAATGAATAAAATATTTTAGGTACCAGGTGCAGGTGAAACTGGGTACCAGACACAGAAAATACAGTTTGCACAAAGAATAAAGAAGAAGAAGGCATGGAGAAGAAAGAGGAGGCTACACTGCGCAGTCAGGAATCTAAGTAAAACATGAAGCTTAGATATGAAGTGCCTCGAGGCGAGTCATAGGTGAGTGTTGGGGGCTTGTTGGCCCTTGGTTATGGAAGTATGTGAAGAATCAAGGAAGAAAAGGGAGAATGTGAACTTCTTGGAAGACATGGTGACTATTATTGGTTTGAAGTGAACAAAAGAGCATAAAATATGGAGTAAAGCCCGAGAAAGAAATTCGTTGGATGAGGAGATCGGGGATGATAGATAAGCAAGGAAGAAGGATCATGGACATGTCAGCAAGCGGAAAAATCCACCATTGGAATATTTGGAGCACTACGCAAGAAGAAAGGAAAGATAGGCTGGCGAAGCCCTGAAAATATGGGTCAAGTTGACTTAGGGTTTTAGACACCTAGGGTTTTGGTATCTAGGGTTTTGGACACCTAGGTTTCAGCCTAAGGTTGTTGGTGAACTATTCTAATGTATAAATAAAGGTCTAAAGGACCTGGGTTGGGTCAGTACTTTGGGTTGGTACAATATTGATGTTGATCTAGTTGTATTGTTGATGTGAGTGAGTATTGTTGTTATAACCCTAATTTGCACCATACACGCTTACCTAGCATCAAGCCATCTCAGATCCCTTCTTTGCCAAAGAACAGCTGAAAAAATCTTTAAAAACTTATTTTATAAGGGCCCATGTGCCCTACTCCATTACTGCATGTGTGTACACACTAGATGACCTAAAACAACCCACGTGGACTGACAAAAGCATGAAAAAAGGAAAGTTGCCGATGGAACACACAGCTTTGGGTGAGTTAACTGAAACTCTCAGCCTTGCATGGCCAAGGGTTCATCCAAATACCTATCTTCTTCTAGCCTATAAAAGAAGGGTTAGGGGTCCCATTTGGAAGAGAATAAATAGAGTAAAGAAACTCTACCCAATCGCACATTTCCATTGTCTCAACCCTTTAGCTATCCTTGTGCAAGAAGAGATACAAAGCAAAGAAGTTGGAGGACATTTGAAGAGGATCCCAGGATCAAGATTTGCAGAGAAGTGGTAGGTCTTGACATTGTAAGTTTATTCATTAAATTTAATAGTAAAGAAATACTTTTCCCATCCCACTATATGAGTTCTTCATAATTCAGTAAATATATGTTTGAATCTCTAACCCATTAGTCTGTAGGTAAAATGCATGTGTAGTTTGTTGCATGTTTTGTATGCAAGTCAACCTTGGGAGGAGAGTTGCTAATGAGCGATTAAGCGTGAAGAAGGATAGACATCAAACATATGGAACAAGGTATGTTGGTCTTACCATGTATTTGCTGAAAAGAAATGGGGATTAAGTCTGGCACGAAGGTAGAAAGTAGGTTTCTTTTGGTCATATCTGCATGCATACTATAACCCTATTTGCTAGTTCGTAGGGGGATTTCCCAGGTTATCACCAACAACCCACTACCTTTCTTGGAAAATTTGCATTTTCCAGAATTGACAAGGTTGTTGAATGACCCTATCTGTCACAATCCGCGTTGGCCTCCTATGCCGACGAAGTTTCCTTTGGACATTCCAAATTTCAAATCCAAGCCTAACGAAGATCCAGGAGATCATGTGACTACCTTCCATCTTTG
Source organism: Picea abies (assembly GCA_900067695.1). Classification (NCBI taxonomy): domain Eukaryota; kingdom Viridiplantae; phylum Streptophyta; class Pinopsida; order Pinales; family Pinaceae; genus Picea; species Picea abies. The sequence goes on along the minus strand of CBVK0100856449.1, from coordinate 5,500 downwards.
GTGCTCATCTATCTCGTTGAAAGATGACTTTGTACAATTGCGATTGTTTCAACGTACTCTCATTGGGAGTGCCGAAAAATGGTACATTGAGCTCGACCGCTCAAGATACTCTTCCTTCGGTGAATTGGCCTAAACCATTTCCAGTTACCTGTGAGATATGATGCTGGCACAAAATTGTTGGCCAATTTTTCACAGATAAAAGCAGACCATATCTCTGATCACATCCGAGAATGGAGATGCCAAAAGAGTTTAATTAAGGTACCAGTCCCACCAGCATTCTTGCTCGCGTGGTTTCTTAAGTCTTTGATCCCAGAATTGTCCAAAGACGTCGCGATTTCGGGAGTATTTTCTGAAGAAGATGCCATCATGAGAGATCAACAACTTGAGCTAATCTATTCTCAGTCCGGTTTATTATACGAGATCTTGCTAGATGCACCACGCTCAATACTTTATAAAACCAGATAGAGAACTGGACCACATGCCAATGGTATTTTTGGTTCAGCACAAGCAAAGCTCGTTGAGAAACTAACAAATTAGTTGCAACAATTGTCTATACAACACTCAGCAACCAACCAAACTACTACTTTGGCTGCTCCCCCTACCAAAACGTTGGATGTACACACAGTGAAATCAACTAATCCAAAGGCCACTCAGCAGCCTAAAGGAAAGAAAAAACAACAAAAGAAGGGTAAGGGGGATAAGAAACCCACCGATAATGCTTGCGGGGGAAATACTGAGAAATGGAAGGTGAGGTATCCATGCAACCTATGCACGGAGGACCACCCAACCCACCTTTGTCCCCGGCTTGCAGAGGCCCAAAATTTTGTGACACAACAATAGCCTGTTGTGTTAAATAATCCATTCCAACATGGGAAAAATCTAACATAGGCCTCTACAAGCACAGAAGGGGGTAGCCAAGGACCTCCTCCACCATCGAACAACCCCGCATCCACGAACGTATATATGGTGAGGAGTGATGCTTTTATATCGACTAGAGCACATGACTATAATAAACCAAGCACTTCTAAGAAGGGTAAAGAAGTTGAACTCCCATATCTTCCTCTACAGATTGAGAAGACGTTGGGTGAAACAATGACATGCATTCCCAAAGGTGCATTCAAAAAATCTTCTCATAACCCAAATGCAAGGGCCACCCAAAACTACTCTGTGGTGGAAGATTTATCACAAACCCCTTGTGCGATATTTGCTTTGGAGGTCCTCCAAAGCTGCCCTTCCCAGAGGAAAGTCTTGTTAACCGCTTTAGGATCTACCGAGACTTGTAATATGGGTACAATCATGCTGGATACAATTGACTTAAAACCTCATCTGCCTTACCACATAGTGTTTCAGATATTAGTGGCTTATCCCAAGAAAACTTTTACTTGGAATATCTTCCACACAGTGGTTGATGAGGGTGACTCGACATGCGTTATGTCATTGGCATGTTAGAAGATCATTGGCCAACCCATTTTGTCTCCATCACCTACTCTCCTCACCGCTTTCGACGGTCGTTCGTTCTGACCACATGGTATCCTTCCTTCTTTTCCCGTGCAGTTAGGAGGGAAGACCGTGTGTGTCGAAGTAGAGGTAGTCGATGCACCCCTCGACTAAAATCTCGTTAGGAAGGAGTTGGAATTAATCCATGCAAGCTGTGGTTGCTACAATTTTCTGGGTCTTGTTGTTTCCACAGGAGGGTCAAATTGTGACCATCGATCAATTGTCTTTCTTTAGACCTAACCCTACATTGGGGGCATCCACGGTCCCAATGATTGATAATACTCAACTAGGTGTCGTCAACGTAGGGGTTGGTTTGTACCCATCTTTGATGGGTACCTTCGATTACTCGCCCCCTCAAGGCGATATCAAGTTTATATCCAATCACTATAAAGTTGAGATTTTACAAGTTTTGTCATTCTGCATGACTTAATTCAACGATCCATGGATACTTCCTTCCCCATCGGCCATGATGGATGGGATAGGGCACTCAAGCATGTCCATGCTCTTGTTCGTAGCTGAAGTAGCGTACTCTTTAGTCCTGCAAGCTTCAGCTAACACTGATCCAACTCCAGCACAAGAGTTTGATCCACTTCTAGAGCCTATTTGGGCTCAAGGTTCTCTCACTAACACTGATTCGTTAGACTTGGTATTGCCCTCAAACGAAGCAATAATTGAAGCAATGACTAGTCCAGAAAAACCTTGGGAAGATCTTCATCACAGATCATACTTCCTCCCAGAGTTAAACTGAATCAAAGCAGGAGAATTCACTGTGACTATGACGGGAGATCAGTCTTGTCCTATTAATCTCTTAGCTACCCATGAAGTTTATGCTGAGGGTAATATGGCAACCATCGCTGAAACCATACCAATCAATATCTCTTGAAACCTTGGCATCGTGGAGAATGTTTTCGTTGGAGCTTACTGCTCCCCCAGAGAGATTCAACTCTATATGAATCTTTTTAAAGAATTTTGTGACGTTTTTGCCTGGTCTTATGAGGAAATGCTAGGTATCAATCCAAAAATAGTCGAACATGAAATCACAACATATCTTGATGCCAAGCCTGTTCAGTAGAAGCTTTATTTAGTTAATCCTAGGAAAGCAGCAACCATTAAGATTGAGGTTGAGAAATTGCTAAAGGTAAGTTTTATCTATCCTATCCATTTGACCCAATGGGTGTCAAATCCTGTGCCGGTCAATAAAAAACAAGGCACGATTTGTGTATGTATCGACTTCCATGATTTGAACAAGGCATGTCCCAAAGATAATTTTCCCACACCATTCATCGACCAGATCATTGATGAATCTGTTGGGTGCAAGGCCTTTTCTTTCATGAACAATTTTTTGGGATATAATCAAATACAAATCAAACTTGAAGACCAACATAAAATGGCATTCATTTTTCCTTGGGGTACATTCGTGTATCGTAAGATGCATTTTTGTCTTAAAAATGATGGAGCAACCTTTTAGCGGGCCATGTATTTTTCTTTCCATGACCTCAAGCATATAGTCGAGGCTTATTTAGATGATTTAGCATCTC
>CBVK0100856435.1:0-12858 GCA_900067695.1 Picea abies | reverse complement strand
ACCCATGACTAGGGTTGACATCAATGAAAACAACCAATCTTCCAACATATATTAATTTGGTTTTGTGATATAGATAATATCACTTGTATTGTATCATTTTTCTCATTCGGTTAATAGAAATTATTTTATTCTTTCCTCCATTTTTTGTCTCTTCTCTTTACACGATTGCATTCCATGTATGATTCATTGTCAGTTAGATATTCTATGTAGGTATATCATAAACTCTACATGGTATTATATACCACATATCGCTAGCAAGGATCATCACCAACACTCTTTTGCAATTGCAAGTATAGAAGATTAAACAAAGCAGTAGGAAAGATGGAATTTCGCGCATCTTCCATTCTAACGCCATATAACTATTTCAAATGGAAGAAAATAATTATACTCCATCTCAAAGGTAAATTATTGTACCAGATAGTCATGGTCACAAAATTAGAACCCATCTTAGCATTGAAAAAATCCAAGTACCTAAATCGCATGGATGAGGTTCACGGTCTCCTATGGATGACTATTTATCCTAACCTATGGTTTCACATTGATGCATGTAAGACACCAAATGAGATCTGGACCACCTTGGAAGGACTCTTTGGAAAGTAGGATGGAATGAGGGGCAATTAACTCTAATTAGAAATAAACTCCTTGGATCCAAAGAACTTTGATAATCTCCAAGATTTCTTCACCAAATTTAAATCTCGCCTCTGTGAATTGAAAGATCATGGTATCGACAAATCCAAATAGGAAAACAATCTAATACTTTCTATCAAGGAAAAAAATGGACCGACATTTAGTGTATTTGTATCCACATTTCATTCTACCAGATTCACCGCGAGAGCAACTTGGACCATGCCTTCATTGTCATAGTTTATTGAGGCTTTGAAACAGGAGCAAGATAATCTCATTCATATGTGCATAATCAAGGGCCCATAGGCACATGCAATTGTTGTGCATGATGGAAGAAAATCTCAAAATCCTAAATCCAAAAGGAAAGGAAAAAATAAGGCGCATGCAGATCCAAAGAAGGAAGGGTACTCCAAACCATTCAATGATTCCTCTGGTTCTAAAGGTGGAAAAAAAAAGAAAGGGAAGAAGTGTGGTTATTGCAATCATGGGAACCATCCAGAATCAACCTACAAGAGGAAGCGGATTGCTTAGATGGCTCAAATTCTTCAGAAAAACAATCTCGAGGAATTCATTCTTGAGGCTGCCAAGAAGAATTCAAAATATCAAGCCCCTAAGAAAGGAAATTCTCATGCATTAGTTGTTGTAAATTCTTATCCTGACACTTGGATTGTATATTCAAGCACTTCACATCATATGAAAAACAAAAAATGATATTTTATCTTCTGTAACTACATGCACAAGACCTCCTATCCTTATGGGGGATGAATCTCCAGTTGAGGTTACCGAAAAAGGAAGAGTGGAACTAGAAAATGGAATCTTTGAGAACTTTTTCCATGTTTCTCAAATTTATGTGAATATTCTCTTAGTGCACTAGATTACACACATAGACTCATGCAAAAAGGTGGAGTTCACATTGGATTTTGTTTCCATTTTGACATGTAAGATAACTCCAAAATTGTTGTCAAGGAGGTAAATCATAAATCTCGGTTATACACTTTTTCTAATTTTATTGAACCTGATTCCTCTATACTACTTACACATGATGATGACAATAGTAGATTATGGCACGAGAGGTTTGGTCACCTGAACTTCAGGTACATGCAACAACTTAGCAAGAAGGGGATGGTCATTGGATTACATGACATCCACTTTTCCGAAGGGGTTTATGAAGGATGTATCCTTGTCAAACATCCTCAAGAGAAGATAGAGAAAGGGAAGGTTCATAGGGCCTCTTCTCCACTAGATCTAATTCACAATGATCTCATGGTTCCATTCTCTCATCCATCCATCGGTAAGGCAAGGTACATTCTTACATTTTTGGATGATTACTCATGTTATACTTGAGTATTTTTTCTCAGAAATAAGTTAGAGGTGTTTGAGAACCTAAAAGAGTTCAAGGGATGTGTTGAGACTCAATCAGGGAGAAATATCAAAGCCCTGCGTACAGATAATGGCAGGGAGGATGTCAATAGATATGTCCATACTCTTTGTCTTGAGGCCAGAATATAGTTTCAACACACAATACCATACACTCCACAAAAAAATGGGGTTACTGAGAGGAAGAAAAAATCTCTCAATGAGATGGCCTCTTGCATGCTACATGTAATTTCACTTCCTCAGAAGTTTTGGGTTGAGGCACTTAAATGTGACAACTACATCCATAATGGATACCCTCAGAAATATATCAAGGATCAGACTCCTTTCGAGGCTTGGAGCAATAACAAACCATAAGTTACCCACTTCCATATATTTGGATCACGAGCATGGGCCCACACTCCCTCTAAGAAGAGGAAAGAACTAGATCCATAGAACACTGCATGCATTTTTGTTGGCTACCTAGACAATGTGAAAGGATACAAACTTATTAATCCCTATATAGACTAGATCATCATTGAGCGCAAAGTTCAATTTGAGGAAAGTCTATTTCATGTTCCATAGGAGCCACATGCAAATACTCTTATCCTTCCACTAGTTCGAGATGATGAGTCTGGACATTCAAACTCCACTTCAGATATGAGTTTCGATACAGAGTTAGAGGATTTAGAACATTTAGGTGTATAGTCTCAGAATTAGGATGTAGATTTAGTACATGTAGATGAGGAGCCAAAGCAAATGCCCAAGTGGGCACAATACACACTTCAGGATGCAGGAGACCTTGTTGGGGGTCCAATAGATCTGAGGAGGACTAGATATTAGTATGAGGATCCTTCTCATGTAATCACTTCCATTGAACCCATGATTCCTCTACATTTTTATATGGTTCATTCTTCAAACCTGCAAACCTACAAAGAGGCTTCAAGAAACCCCTTCTAGGAAGCATCCATGTAGGAGGAGTACAACTCTCTCCTCAAGAACCAGACTTGGGATCTACTTCTAATTCCTTCTGACATGAAACTTCTCAGATGTAAATGGGTCTACAAGAAACAAAATGAAGTGTATGGATAGGTGAGTAGACATAAGGAAAGACTGGTTGGCAAGGGATTTCAATAGATACACTGGATCAACTATGATGAGACTTTTTCTCTAGTAGAAAACTTGGATTCTATCAGGTTGGCCATTTCCATTAGATAAATCAAGGGATGGAAAGTACATCAAATGGATGTGAAGAATTCTTTTCTTCATAGGGATCTCTTAGTGGATATTTGTATGGAGAATCCACCTGGATTCATACATAATTTATCTTTAGTGTTCCAACTCAAAAATTTTCTATGTGGCCTCAAGTAGGATCCTAGATCATGGTACACAAAGACATACTCCTTCTTTCTCTCCAAGAATTTTTTCAGATGTAAATCTGATCCAAATGTGTACATGCTGAGGACCACTAACTCACTTCTAATCCTAGTTCTGTATGTGGATGATATTTTGATCACCAACAACTCATTTTCAACTATTCTCTCATTCAAGGGCATTCTTGATGACATGTTTTCAATGACAAACATGGGTCCAATCCATTTCTTTCATGGTCTTGAGATCAGACAAGATGCATGAGACATCAAGCTATCTCAGGCTAAGTATGCTTGAGAACTCTTGGAGAGATTTCACATGATAGACTGCAAGTCTTCACCTACACCTTTCTTATCTAGGTTTAGAATTGAGTATGGTTGGGATACACCAGTGATGGAAAACACCTTCTATTGACATCTTGTGGGGAGTATTCTTTATCTCACCCACACCCAACCATATCTATCATATGCAGTAGGGGTAGTCTCTAGGTACATGCAACCCAACCATATCTATCATATGCAGTAGGGGTAGTCTCTAGGTACATGCATGAGTCGCATGAGTTGCACTGGAAGGATTCCAAGTGAATCCTCATATACATTCAGGGAACCGTAACTTATGGGATCCACTATGTAGCAGGTTGCAAATTGGATCTCATAGGCTTCACTAATTCTAATTGGGCTGGCGATGGCCCCGATCGCAAGTCCACCTTTGAGTACATGTTGAGTTTGGGATCTGACCCAATATGTTGGTCAAGAAGAAAGCATTCAACTATTGCTTTATCTTTAGTAGAGGATGAGTACAGGGGAGTAGTCAAAATCACCATATAGACATGGTTTCTTCAAAATTTCCTCACCAAGATCAACATTTAGTTCTACCGTATGACTGTGATCTATTGTGACAACCAAATTACACTCAAATTTTGTAGAGATCTAATACAGAGACAACAGACAAAACATATCGAGATCCATATGCACTTTATCATGGAGTTGGTTCATGACAGGGTCATCAATTTGTAGTACTTCCCTTTTTCCAAGCAGACTATCGACATCTTCACCAAGACTTCACTGAGTAAAAATTCCATAGTTTGCACGATTGTCTTGGAGTGAAGGACATGTACAAATATCTCCTTGAGAACTAGACTTGGGATTTGATTCCACTTCCTTTAGAAATTATGCTTTTCAAAAGCATATGGATCTATAGGACAAAAAAGGAAGTGGAAGGATAGGTGACAAGACACAAGGCAAGAGTGGTTTCCAATGGATTTTAGCATATACATGGGATCGACTATGATGAGACGTTTTCTCCAGTATCAAAGTTGGATTCTATCAGGTTGTCCCTTTCCATTGGAGCAACCAGGGGATGGAAAGTACATTAGATGGATGTGAAGAATTATTTTCTTCACCGAGATCTCTAAGAGGAGATTTATATGGATAAACCACCTAGATTCATACATAATTCATCTTTAGTGCCGACTCAAAAAGTCCCTCTATGGCCTCAATAATTTTTTCATATGCAAATTTGATCCAAATGTATACATGTTGATGACCACTAACTCACTTATGATCCTAGTTCTGTATGTGGATGATCTTTTGATCACATGTAGCTTGGTTTCAACGATTTCTTTGGTCAAGGGAATTCTTCATGATAGGTTTTCAATGATGGAAATAGGTCCACTCCATTTATTTCTTGGCCTTGAGGTAAGCTAGGATGCTTTATGAATCAATCTTTCTCAAGCTAAGTATGCTCAAGTTCTCTTGGAGAGATTCCAAATGAAAAACTGCAAGTCTGCACCTACACCTTTCTTATATGGGGTTAGACTTGAGGATGGTTGGGATACACCAATGATGGATAAAAACGTGTATCCAAAACTTGTGGGGAGCCTTCTCTATCTCATCAACACTTGACAAAATCTATCATATGTAGTAGGGGTGGTCTCTAGGTACATGTAGGATCTGCATGATTTACACTGGAAGGTTTCCAAGAGCATCCTAAAATACATTCAGGGCACCATCAGTTATAGGATCCTCTATGCATTAGGCTGCAAGTTGGATTTCATAGGCTTCACTAATTCTCACTTGGCTGGCGATGGAATTGAACCCAATTCCACATCTACATACACTCTCAGTTTAGGTTAAAGGCATATCCATTGGTTGAGAAAGAAGCAAGCTATTATTGCTATATCTTCATCCAAGGTCATGTACAGAGGAGTAATTAACATTACCATACAGACATTGTGGCTACATAACTTTCTTACAAAGTTGGGCATCCATTTCCATAGACCGACTGTCATTTGGTGTGACAACCATAGTACTCTCAAGTTTTGTAGAGATCCAATGCAACAACAATGGATAAAGTATACCGAGATCCATATGCACTACATCATATATCTAGTCCATGAGAGGATCATCGACCACTAGTTATGTCCTTCCTTTGAACAAACTCCTGACATAGTCACTGATACTTTCACCGAGGATAAGTTTCACTCTTTGCGTGATCTTCTTGGAGTGAAGGACATAGTTGCCTAACAATTATCTTTCTCATCTTTTGATACATTGTATTTTGAGGGGGCGATTTTTACCATGATATTTTCCCTCTTTCCTGACTTTGTTTTAGTGTTCATAATTTGAATTGTTCATGGGTACCTAACATGGCCTCTATTTCCGGAACCCATTCATTATGTATACTCCCTAGTAGTGTTTAGGGGGGGTGTTGGAGATATTACACACACCTAGGATTTTCCTTTCATTTTATTTTCCTATGTTTATTTGGCTACGTTGAGGGTCCCTTAGTATTATATATTCTCCCCTCATTGAGGATATTATCCCCTAGTCAAGGGTGCCATGTACCCTCCAATAAATTCCTAGTTACCATTCAGTTAGACTAGTTGAGTGAAGTGTTGCTTCCCCTTGGCATCGAGAAGCTATCTAATACATACTATTGTTTCCTTTTCAATCCAAAATGAAATGTTAGCTAAGTGACATGCAAAGCTATGCTACATAGAACATAATGATATCAAGCACACAAGTACATAAAGGAAATAAGCACATGTAAATACAACCCCTAATTAGTCGGGTTGTGTAATCAAATAATAAAGAAAGAGGGAAAACAAGATAGAAGTTGATAGCTGTAGATCCCACGATGAAACATTGAAAAGTAAAGAAATCCTTGGTCATGAACTAGATGTCAACATTGGTTTTATCACCAAGTGTTGCATGCTAACCTCGATATCATCACCAATAATGTGCACTTGTAATGGTGTCATAACCATTACAGAAAATTCCACATGTGTGAGTGCTATTCTCCTCATTTCACTCTAGTTTGTCTAGTTAACTGATGACCACATGGCCAATTAACTAGGACTAGGTGGCAATTGACTCTAGTGACTGCTAGTGTGTGTTATATTTCTCTAGATCACTCCTAATGATAATTAATTGACCACTATGGTGATTTATTTGTGTGATACAAAGCATATCACTTGTATTGCATCATTTTTCTCATTCGATTAATAGAAATTCTTTCATTATTTCCTTCATTTTTTGTCTCTTCTCTTCACACCATTGCATGTTGTGTATGCTTCATTGTTAGCTATATCTTCTATGAAGGTATCTCAAAAAATATACACTCACTAACTAACGATGCTTTATTTTTCATCTCTTATATCTATTACAAGAAGATCAAGTGCTCCTCAATACACTTTGTTTTCAGAAACAAATTTAAGGAAAAATGGCTCAAATCTCCATTATAGCAAGTGAAATGGTTGTTCCTTGATCTTCTGGATCAATTCCTTTGTTTTCTAATGAGATGATCTTCATCCCTTGAATCAGGAATCAAATCCCTAATTCTATGAGTGAATTGCAGATTTCTTGTAATAACAAATTGTGAATTTTCCTGTAACAACGACCTGCGGATTTCCTGTAATAATGGCTTGCAGATTTCCTATAATAATGACCCATGGATTTCTTATAATAGTTGTATGCCAAATTTTACTATCATTGACCTTTGGGTGTGGAATGTCTTGTGGATGAAAATATAGATAAATCACCATCTCATGGTATTGGTGAAGTATCTCTAAGTGGAAACTCTTGCCTAGAATGAGTGGAGCTATGCCAACATGTAATTCCTGTAATATCTCATGAAACAGAGTAAATTCTTGTAATAACTAGATTATAGGTAATTTGCAAAGGAGAATATCTTTTAATGTTATTTACAATAAGAAAAAAATATTTAATCTCAATTAACAACTTATTACCTTATTTACACTCTTTATACCATTAACTAGGTAAAAATAGGCAAAAATAGTGGTTTATGGAATCAAAATGGAGGAAAATGGAGCTGGAAAAGGAGTCAAATATAACACCCAACTGAGAATAATTGTCATATAAAATGAGACAACATAAGGTCCACAATAATCAAAATGCAACCAATATGTAATTGTTACACTTATTGGTAACATGTCCTCATGCAATTGGGACAATATGTTAAATATAATAAACAAAATCCATAATTTTCACTGACAAATATTCCAAAACATACAACTTGCAGTAACATCCAATTATATTGATTGAAGTGTACCATAGAAACAAGTCTTTCATAAACAATACACATTCTTTCGAAGCCATGCTTCATACCTTCTCTCAAAATCTCTTTTGTTGGCTGCACTCCATACTTTGTTTCCTGCATGTTTAATATGCCATGAAAAAACACAATCAATATAATTAATATAAACGTTTCTTGTTGTTCCATTAACTATAAAACAAGAGAATTTAAACAACATAACTGCTTACAAATTGTTCAATTAAACCTTGATACTTCAACATATACTGACAACCCATACTTAACCCAATCACGATCAATTCATTGGTTGAATCCTCTTTGTATGTTAGTACCTATTAGAAGAGATCCATGGAAAAGTGTAAGTTAATTATTTAAATATAAAGATCATAACAAACATGAGATATTAAGTAAGTCTGAAAAACATAAGTGCTCACAAAGTTTGTGATCAACCCTTTTATTCTTTGTCATCCCGTCTTATGTGTTGAATGGGATCCCTTTTTTTTCTTTTCTACATCAAAACAATTGAGAATTAATATTTCATGCAATAATTAAATTCGATGTACATAAAAGAATAAATCAAAACAATTGAAAATTAGTATTTCATGCAATAATTAAATTCGATGTACATAAAAGAATAAATGAATGATTAGATACCTCTGATGCACATTGTTGTTGGGATGGTTCCTCTCGTGAAACAATTATTTTCGTTTCTTTTACCATCTCCTTCTACACTTTTTTGGACATACCTACCATAATGTATTTGTTTTCCCTTCGTTTTTCCCTTGGAATTTTTGTGATATCCATGAAAAAATAAAATCTAGGAATCATAAGATATAAAAATTACGATTTCTTTTTACAAACTAAGATACCAATGCATATAGGAAATTAGTACTCACTAGTGCGTATATTAAATTAGTATGCACTAGTGCATAAACCATATTTATACACATCGGTATATGTTAACAATGCTATTGTGAAATTGAAAACATTTTACAAATTGTTGTATTCACACAGTGCTTTATAAATTAATAAAAGCATTGGTGCCTAAGTACTATTTATTATGCACCGTCGATCTGTTAACAAATTTAAAACATAACAATTTCCATATAAAAAATTATTTTCATTTTTAAACTTGGCGGTGTTGATTATATTGACATGTGCACCGATGTTCTATCTTTGTACAATGCACTCCACTAACATAGGTTTTTAAAAAAAATATTATTTCTAATTTAAATTTAGCGGTGTTGTTGACATGAACATCCACAATGGTTCTCTATCAATGTACAACGTGCATTGCAAATGACAAAGGAGTTTAAAAAACACCCAAAAACAACATGGCGGTTTGGTATCCAATGTAATGAGTGGTTCCATTGCAACAGACACAAAACACCCCATATATAAGTAAATAAACTATATAAAAATATGTTTCTTAAAAAAAAGTTCTCATTGTGAAATATAGAGAGGGGAAGCAAGAAAAAAAACAAGGAAGTCATGGATTCCAATAGCGAAGGTAACTATGACACCATTTTAGTTTTTAGGGAATGCACTGAAAATTGCTTGAATCATATAGGGTTAAGATTAAAATGATCAATAGAATGAAATCATATACCTAAAATATCTCCTCTGCATATTTGTATGTGACTTACGGTGATTCCTTTTGAATTTGGATCTTCAAAAAATTCACTCACTCTGAAGTCTTTTTTGGTAGATCTCTCTGGCACAAATCTCCCCTCTAAATTTTTGTAACATAATGGAATAATACATAGGGTTTTGATTTATAAATGCATACATTTAGGAAAACCAAAATCCTCGCTCAATTTTTCTTTATATATTTTTGTGTATTGATGATAAACGCATGCATATTTTATTTTATTTTATTTTGTAACTTACTTCTATGGTGCTCTATACAGTATATAGAGCATTGTTGTGGTGTCTATGTAAAAATGCACTAACACATTTTTTCATTGTATATTTCAATGCATTAATGATAAATGCATGTATTTTTTATTTTATTTTGTAACTTAATTCTCCAGTGTGTTGTACAGTACATAGAGCACTGGTGCAGTGTCCATGTAAAAAGAACCGACACATTTCTCATTGTATATTTCAACACATTGATGATAAACATGTGCCCTATTTTTTTGTAACTTTATTAATCGGTGATCTATACATTTTGTATAGCACCAGGACGATGTTTAAGTACTAACACATCGACAAAAAAATTAATTTACAAAATGAAAATGCAAACATCCTCATTTAAATTTTGTGGAGGTTTTACTTTGCAGAGGAAATAACAGAGGTCACTCTTTGGTGCCTCTCATAACTTACCTCATCGGGGCATTTTATGTATCCAAATGCACCAAGGCATCATGATATAATTAGGTGTACCCTTAAATTTTAAAAGTTATTTAAAATTCTATTTGAAGTTATATTTTTCTATGATTCCCAAGATGATGGTTTTAGCTCAAATGAAGGAAAAAATGAATTATAATATCAAATGCCCAATTCTTCAGATTCCAACTCATTCCATACTGTTGCAAATCCTTCAAGTTCTCCCCTGATGATTGTATTAAGTCTATATTTTATTTTTAATTTACTTATCTTACTGAACTTATGTTATGTATGCACATGCAGTTAAATAATAGCTCTTTGGGTTTTTGCAGGATCGTGATTTGAGATTGAGTTCAGATGCATATAATATATTCTAGTAGTCCCAAAATTCGACAAGCTCTTATTAGGAGACATATACTGCAAGCATATCTTTGATGAAAATGAATAGTTTCTTTACCCTACTAATTCTAACATGCCATCTTCCAACAACCAGACTAGATCAATGATATTACACTATGAATTGGATCTCTTTTATGTAGACACCCCTTGGGACATAAGAAAAAGATGATTGAGTAATTGTATTTTTGGATTTTCAATGGAACCAATGTAAATGTATTATTGAGTAATTGTATTTTTGGATTTTCAATGGAACCAATGTAAATGTATTTCCTAATTTGACATTTATTTTATAAAGTGGTTGGTTGGATGTTTATTATTGGGATTTTTTTTTCCATGCTTCTAATAAATGTTTGTTATAATGTTTGAAGATACTAAATGAATTGTGTTACTAATATTTATGATGCAATGTTCAATATTTTTGTAATCAAGATAATGACAACAAGTGACCTCTCTACCATCTATCATTGCACCCCTCTATAATTTTAAGTCACAATATTTCTATTAAACGGGCACAAATCAAAGAGGAAGCATACCAAGCATGGTTGAATCAACCATGTATTCAATTCCTGCCATGTCTCGAGTCACCAATTCAAAACCTAGACAATAGCAATGGTTATTCACATGTTCAGAATAAAGGCAATGATACATAGGTTGTTATAGATGATTTTTTACAAGATACCCAAGCCACGGAGGGAATGTTGTTACATGCATTCCAACAAAATGAACTAGGTGATGATGTTGATATCGTTGATACCTTCTTCAAAAAATTGAAATGTTCTTCCACCACCCATCTCTTTGGACATGGATCAAGGTATACCTAACTGAGGGCAACAATGTTACTATACAACTTGAAAGAAATTTATGGTTTGTCTGATGCATGTTTCTTGGCACTTTAGAGATAACTAACCATTAGGTCTTCTCATTTTTTAAGGAATATTATCACACAATGAAAGAATAAAATGGTTGATTTTATGCATGCTTAATGATGGTGTACATTTCTATTGCCCACTAATTGCAAGTTACTCAAAGATACGGTACTTTTGAGAGATAATTCCTTGCCTAATAACTGCACAGAGGAAAATAAAATGTTGAAAATGTTGGGTGTTGAGTACATACACTAGTACATTAGGCCCATATTTTGACAATTTACAGACAAAGGTTCATCACAAAAATGTCTCAAGTACGACAAAGCTTGCAACCCATTTTTTGATGCGTTACAACTGTCAAAATTGCAACAAACTATGGTTTCGTCGGAAATAAAAACCAATTAATTATTATTTTTAATTAATGAAAATCTCGTCAGAAATTTGATGAACTTCTAAGTAATACAAAGAAATTTTGTGTTAATTAGATAATCATGTTTCCCAATTTCCTTGAAGAATGCCAACTAATCACATTTTCATCTCCTTACTAATATTTGTTATAAATGTTATGGAAGAATTTCCTATTTATAGATCTTCAATATTCATCGCAACAAAAGATTCCTTGTAAACAATAATCATTTCATTTCATTTTCGATCCCAATAAAATACACTAGAGTAGTAAATGTTGTATTTGGTTGCAACCGGTCAAGATATAAACAACCTCCATTAACAAGTTTTGAACTATTTTTAGATATTGTGTTCCCCTTCAAAGAATTTTCATAATAAGTTTTCATGAGGCTATGACCAATATTATTTTAACCAGGAAAGGAAGCTTAGAATCACACGTTTTTCCACATATCATGCATGTGATAATGCATGATCTTGTAAAAACAATGATCCATTGTTAACATTCTTGATTATAAGAGAATGATGATAAGATAAACAAGTTGACTATGTGGCACAAGAACTTTTATTCACTTTATTATCACTTACATACCAAATAGTTATTGCAATTTTTTTCTTTCTATGTGCTTTTGTTCATTCAAATGTCACAATTTCAGTGAGCATGTTTACTACTAGATTGAGGATTTTCTCATAAGTTGTATACAAAGAAGGCCATACTCATTGAGAATTGGGATTTAATGGAAAACAAAAATGTTAACCAATTTCATTAATAAATAATATAACCTTATCACAACCTCCAATGATCTAAGTGAGTGTAATGAATGGAACAATTCCTCTAATCTTGACCAAATACACACAAAGGAAATAAATTAGATGTTACATGAAATATTGTATTACTTCCCAGAGAGTTTGATAGGTGATCTAAGAAATCCAATATCATACTTCATAATTTCTAAAT